>VZUI01057938.1:0-16072 GCA_013401135.1 Cettia cetti
AATTCCCAATCTCCCAGCCAGCCCTGCCCTCTGGCACTGGGAGCCATTCCCTGTGTCCTGTCCCTGTGTCCCTTGTCCCCAGCCCCTCTGCAGCTCTCCTGGAGCCCCTGCAGGCCCTGCCAGGGGCTGGGAGCTCTCCCTGGAGCCTTCCCTTCTCCAGAGGAGCATTCCCAGTTTTTACCCCCCAGGTATGGAGAGGTTTAGGAGGGATCAGCTCAGCTTGGGAAGATTCCATCCAAGTGGTTGGATCCAAGCTGAAATTCCAGGCAGATCAGACCCAGTGCTGGACATGCTGGAGTGTCCTTGCTCCCCAGTTCTGTTTCTCCAAGCACCTGGAAATACCCAAATCTGGATTTGTGGTCATTTTTATTGTTTAAGGAGACTTCTCCCCATTTCCTAGAACCAACAGAAGTGGTGGATTCTTCAGTTCTGAAATTTAGGGATTCACCAGGCACTGAGGAAATTATTTTTCTTCCAACAGTGGCATGATAAAAATCTCATTAATCTGATTTAAAATGTATGGAAAATCATTCTGCAGCCCTTCCTCATTTAAATCTGAGATAAACCAGTGTAGGAACCATCTCTGTGGGACTAAAAATACTTCAAAAAAAATTTTTTTTTTTTGCTGTGTTTTTTATATTTGGTGGGATGAATGTGTGGTGGGCATTGTCCAGGCAGCACTGGAGGTGCTTCCACACTTCCCAGTTGAGATTCCCAGTTTGAGGTCACCCAGCTCCTGCTGTGCCTGGGGAAGGGACATTTGGGACAGGAACCATCCCTGAGCTCGCAGTGGGCACAGGGAGGGATGTGGGACAGCCCTGGCAGCCCCATTCCCACCAGGAGCATCCCAAATATCCAGCACAGCCTCCTCCTGTGCTGCTCCCAAAATTCAGCTCTGCTGCTCCAGCCCCTCTGTGCTGATCCCAAACTGGGTCATGTTTCCCAAAATCCTGCAGTGCCCTGAGCTGATGGATTCATTCATATTTATGGGTGGAAAAAAAAATAAAATAAAAAATAACTCCTTTGACAGAATCCTGCTTTGAATTTGGGGATTCCTTTCATCTCAGCACGGCTGGGAAGAAGGAAAAGCCCAGGGCAGGGATTGTGGAAAGCTGGGAATTGTGGGCACAGGGAACAGCCAGCCCTGGTGTGGGACCTTGCTCCTCTTGCTTTGTGCATTTAAAAAGGGGAATTTGCAGGGATGAGCTGGGAAGCCACAATAAACCAGTGTGGTATTCCCTGTTCCTGCCTTTGTAGTGAATTTAAACAGGGAATTTGCAGGGAAGAGCTGGGAAGTCACAAAAACTGCTCTGGTATTCTCTGTCCTTGCCTTTTTTTGTGGATTCAAACAGAGGGAATTTTGCAGGGATGAGCTGGGAAGTCACAATACACCACTGTGGTTTTTATTCCCTGTTCCTGCCTGTGTAGTGAATTTAAACAGGGAATTTCCAGGGATGAGCCAGGGAGTCACAATAAACCAGTGTGGGTTTTATTCCCTGTTTTATTGGGAATATTCCCTGTCACCTGTGCTGGCAGGAAGGGCTGAGGTGCAGCTGCTGCTGGAGCCAAACATGCGGATTTTAATCCTTGCCAGGACCTTCTCCTCCTTTATTTCCACAAACATTTTCTGCTTGTCCTCTGGGAAACTCCTGCATCCTCACCCAGTGGAGGGCTGTTCCTCTTCCTTTCTTTTCACTCCCTAAAACCAGTCCTGGATTGATGAGGAATGGGGAAATTTTTTATTTTTGCAGGTACAACACCTTGCCAAGCCGAAGAACCCTCAAAAATTCCCGATTAGTGAGTAAAAAGGGTGATGTCCACGTGTGCATCATGTGCCTACGGGCCATCATGAACTACCAGGTAATTCCTGGAATTTTCTGAGTGTTGGGAAGGGGGAAGGGAAGGTGGGTGGGTTTGTTTTTTTTAAGGTAAAATCGATGGAAATACTGAAATTCTCATGAAATGGGAAGGCATGAGACACAATTCTGGGATTTAGGGATTTAGGGAAAGGGCAGTAAGAGCCTGGATGTGTTGGGCCAGCTCATGTTCATTAAACAGGCAGTTAATTAGGTTATAATTAGTCTGGAGTTTAGTAATAACACTCCCAAATAGGAGATTTTTTTGAGAAGATGGAAAATCCAAGTTTTCCCTTGTATGTGCTTACGGCCAAGCACTTGGGATAACTGGGAATAAACCACCACTTTTGCTGCTCATCCTGTTTTCCTGAGCTTTTTCTCTCTCCAGTGGGATGCTGGGATCATGCAGCATGCCCTGGGAGCATCAGGAATTTGGGGTTTTCTCCTAAAACCAGCAAAGGCTGTGGGGAACACCTTGATGAGGAGTTGGGAAGGATTTGTGGGAGCTCTGCCCTGGGGGTGGCCAGGAAGGAAGAATCCAATAACCAATGGAGCACATTCCAGAGGAATTCTGCTTGGATTTTGGGGAGCAGAGCCAGCTGTGCTCGTGCAGGGACTGCAGCAGAGTGGGGTTTGGCAGCTGAACTGCAGATTCCAACTTGGACAATAAATGAGGCACAATTAAACAGGGATTGGAGGAGGAAGGAACGAGCAGAAGGGTTGGGAGTGGTGGAGGAGCAGCTCTTGGAGCTGGAATGGCCAAACCCAGCACTTCCAACACTGCTCGTGGCAGGGAATTGTAAAATCATGGAATACCCAGAGTTGGAAGTTGTGACGGACAGTGGGAGAATGAAATATTCTGGTTTTAAATTCCACGAGGTTTTGTTTGGCTTAAAGCACTGGGAGAAGCTGCCACGGGGTCTGATCAGGGAGGTGGGATTGGGGGGATTTTGGGGGGATTTTGGTGTCAGACTGAGGCAGGATTGTCCCCTTCCAGTATGGATTCAACATGGTCATGTCGCACCCTCACGCCGTCAATGAGATTGCACTAAGCCTGAACAACAAGAACCCCAGGTAGGCTCCTCCTGCTCCTAGGCTTTGACAGGCAGGTGAGTACAGAGGGCTTGGGAAGGGCTTCCAGAGGGGGATTTGCAGGAAAAATCAGGCTTGGCTCTGGATCAGCTGGAACCTGGAATGGTGCAGACCAAGGAGCAGTGGGTGTCCAATGCCAGTGCTCTCAGAAGCTGCTGCTGCTTCTCCAGCTTTAATTATGGCTTCGGGATGAAGGAGGGTGGGTTTAGGTGGGAGATTGGGAAGGAACTCCTGGCTGGGAGGGAGGGGAGCCCTGGCACAGATTCCCAGAGCAGCTGTGGTGCCCCTGGATCCCTGGCAGTGCCCAAGGCCAGGCTGGAGCAGCCTGGGACAGTGGGAGGTGTCCCTGCCATGGCACTGGATCATCTTTAAGCTCCTTCCCACCCACACCATTCTGGAATTTTGGGATTCAGCTGAAATTTGGCTGCTGGAGCCCTTCTGCAGTGCAGGGAAACCCCACTGTCAATGAGCAGCTTAATGTGGGATTTTCCTGAGGAGAGGGAAAATCTTCTTTCGGAAACGTTATCCAAGATCCTTAGGTTGGAATTTCTCTGGGAGAGGGTTTCATTTGTGGGCTGGCTCAGGTGGCAGCCACAGCCATGCTGCTGAAACTCCTCAGTGGAACTGCTGCTGATTCCATGTCCACACATCCCTGTGATCCCACCTCCAGCACATCCCAGAGTCCTGAACCTTGGCAGGTCCAACCAATCCAGCTGTGACACAGAAATGTTTCCAGGGAAAGGTGGAACAGGGGGCTGAGCTGAGAACCAGCACTGGATGTGTTTTCCCAGCCTGAGCTGAGCAGGAATCCTGTCCTGAGGGAAGCAGCTTCTTCCTTCTTTCTTTTATTCAGCCCCAAGTCAGCAAGCCAAGAATAAATGGGAAGCTTATTGGTTTTATGATTTTTAAGTCATTTTTGTCATCATTTTTATCATTTTCCAGTGCCTGGAAATCAGGGCAGAACCCAAGTTTTCACTCTTGGGAGAAGTGGCTTATTTTGATTTTGGTGGATTAAAAAACTGCTTTAAAATGTGACTGGAATAATCTGAGGGTTAACCCCTGCTCAGACCCCAAACTGGGTTTGTTTTAACCCCATGGGAGCTGTGGGAGAGCCCTGAGCTTTGGGAGCTCAGGGTTGGCTGGGATGTGCCAAGGGGGGAAGCAGCAGCTCCAGGGAATTCTGCTCATCCCAGAGATGTGGAGACCCCAGTCCCAGGGATCTCCATCCCCTCCCAGGGAATACTGCAGCAAATCCCCACGACAGCTCCTTGCTCCTGAAAAACCCTGCAAGTTCTTCTTGTGGCAGGAGGAAAAAAAAACCCCAAAACCTTGAGGAGGCAGAATTGAACATTCCATTTAAAATTTCCTAGGGAAGTGACCATTTTTTCTGGTTTCCAAAGATAACCTTGACCCTTTGAGAGCCCACAAGGTATTTCTTGTTCTGTAACATCTGCTTTGAGTCGCTGCTTGAGCATGGGACTAATTTTTTCTGTGTGTGCATGGTTTGCCTCTGCTCAGAGCTCAGCTGCCCAGAAAGTCTTTTGTTTTCCAGGAATCCTGGAAGGAAACACTGTGGATTATTTCCATGAGGGTTACACCGAGTTTGCTGCATGTTTCTCCCTCAGTGATCTCGTTTCCTCTCTGTTTCACTGCTGAAAATCAGCTCAAATTCCTGATTTTTAAGGAGAAGGGTGTGCTCCAACAGCCTGTGTTCCTGCAGTGAATTGTGTGTGTGTGGTGGGGGGCTAGAAATACAAATTACCACGGAGAATAATTCAGATTTGTGTCAGGGAAACTGCAGATTGGAATTTTCAGCTCTTCCATTAAAACCTGAGCTCCAGGGAATGCAGTTGGGGCTGCAAAGCTGCTCCTCCAGGTGTGTGCAGGGAATTCCCTGGGAGCAGCAGCTCTCAAACACTGCCTTTGCCAGAGTCCTGCCAGTGCCTTTTTGCTTGAATTCCCAACTTGGGATTTCAATCCCTGCATGGTTTGAGAAGCTTTAAAACGGGGAGGGAACTGCATGGTCCCAGGAGAGGCGAAATTCCCCGGATCAGCACTGTGCACCCTGCAGGGACGTTCATTCCAAAGGGTTAAAAACACACGGGATGAGGCTGCAGCTGCCACATTTTCCCTCAGGCAGGGAGCAGCTGGGTCAGGTGCTGGCCCTGAGTCTCTCCCTCTGTTTTCTCCACAGGACAAAGGCCCTGGTGCTGGAACTCCTGGCAGCCGTCTGCCTGGTCCGAGGGGGCCACGAGATCATTTTGTCTGCATTTGATAACTTCAAGGAGGTTGGTGGAGCTGCTTTAGCAAAATTTGGGTGTCCCTGCTCCTCTTAGGATTGATTGGAGCCTCCTCATCCAGCCCAGTTCCCTCCAGGAAGGATTTTCCATAAGCTGCAGGTTTCCCCTGGAGCACTGTGGTGTCCATTCCATTGTTTTCATGTTGATGCGGAAGAGCTCCAATTCCAACAACTCCAGCACCTCTTATTCCCAACTTTTCAAATCCATCTTTTTAATCCAGCTTCTCAAATGCTGCTGGAATGGGTTATCCCAGCCAGGAGCTCCCTCAGCAGCATTCCCAACCCTTTGTGCTGCTTCCCATGGATTTGGGAGAAGGAGCTCTGTGGTTTTACCTGTGTTGCAGGAGAAGCAGAATTCCAGGAGAGCAGAGGGAGCTGTGGGACAGCTTTGGGATGCTCCAGGGATCCAAAGTGGGATCTGAGTGGGCCAGGGAACAATTCCCAACGTTGGCTCTCATCCAGCAAAGCTGCTGTGGTGTTTTATACAAAAATATTCCAGAATAATCGGGTTTGGGAGGGGAGGGTGTGCTCGTGGCATCTCTGGGTGGGAAATCATTTGGAATTTGCAAATAAACCCAGGATTGAGGTGCTTTGGGAAAAAACCCAGAACTGAGGAGCTTTTCTGAAGGTCATCCATAACTTTGAAGAATCCAATGTGTTTTGCTCCAAGGCAAGAAGAAATGCCAAGGAAATAAACTGGAATTCAGCTAATCCAGACAACTTTGGGGAAGGTTGCTCTGGAATTCTGACCAGCTGATTGTTGCACTGATTTATTTTCACTCCTTTAGCCAGGGATAATTTTCTCTTTTTTCCCCTCCCTGTCATTTGGGTTTCTCCCTAATTACAGAGAAAAGTCAGCTCTGAGCTGTGGCACAGCCTGGTGCAACTCTGCTCCTTCCACTCATGGATTAGATCCAATTTTTAAGAAGAAAAGAGATAAAAAGAGCTCTTTTGTAATTACAAACGTGCAAGAATTTGTACCTGAGGCTCCTCAGCCTGACACTGCAGGTGCCCACATGGAATTATTTGTGATGAGGGGTATTTCAGTGAGAGGAAACCTGGCTGGAGAGGCTCTGAAGAAGCAGATCAAGTGTGTTTGAAATTCTTTGTGGTGCTGGTTTCCAGGTGTGTGGGGAGAAGCAGCGCTTCGAGAAGCTCATGGAGCATTTCAGGAATGAAGACAACAACATTGACTTCATGGTGAGTGCTATTTTCCAGAAACCCCTGATTTTTCCATCATTTCCCTTCCCTGGGCCTGGCCCTGCTGCCTCAGGGAGGGTGTTGGAGGGGTGCTGGTGGCAAAAATCCCCCAAATCTGGGGGTTTGAGGTCTGTGCAGGAGTGTGAGAAACTGAAATCCTGCTTTTAATCAGGAAAAATCTCCCTTGAATTCCTGCTCAGCACTTGGACCCGATGTGGGTCCGTTCTGAGCAGGATTTCCCTCGCCAACACTGGAATTCTGAGGCCTCTGTTGCACTTTGTATGAATTTAATGCTGAGCTTTCTGTAAAAGATCTTTTTCTGCCAAAAATCAGGTGTTAAAGCAGCAGTGGGGTGAGTCCTGAGGGTTTAAGCTCCCCAGGAATGCTTCCAGGACAGGATCACAGCCTTGAGGGCCAGCAGATTAAAAATGAGGTGCTGTGAGGGAGACAGGCTGGCAAATTCATTGGATTTAAAAAGAAAATGAGGAAATTACAGGATCCTTCCCTTTTCACTCAAGGCACCCAGCCTGGAGTCTCAGATTTATCCCAGCAGTTTTCCCTCTGGGCCCTGGGACAGATCCCAGGGAAGTGGCCAAATCCCAGTGCCAAACTGGTGATCCAGGGGTGCCTGCAGTTCCTTCTCCCACTGAATGTCCCGGAGATGTGGGGTCTCCTGGAAGGAAAAATCCCATTGCTTCAACCCTCAGGTTCCTCTTGCAAATCTGGGAAGGGTCCCACTGGGTTGGGAAGCTGCTGTTGCTCACAGGTTGGGATATTCTCCATGGGAAACCCAGCAAGGATGAGGGAAATCCCTGCCTGGAACAGCTCCAGGGGGGACAGAGAGGATCCTCAGAGGCCTGGGGGTTCGTGGCAAGGGAAGGACAAATTTTTGGGATTCATCCCCCAGTTCCTGCCATTCCACAGGAGATTTCCCCACATCCCATACCCTGGAGAGCCTTTGCCTGCTCCTGGCTGGGTTGGGATGTGTGTGGATGCCAATCCCTGGGATCTGCTCCTTGTTCAGCCTGGGAAATGTGCTTTGGACAACCAGCAAAGGTGCTTTTGTGCAAGTCCCCTTTTGGGGCTTCCAGGGCCAGATTAATCTCACTTTTATGGGCCAGATTCATCTCACTTTCCCAGCTGTTTAAACACATACCCAGATGAATCTTCAATTCCAGGCTGTTTAAATCCAGGCCCAGTTTAATCTCCCTTTTCCAGGCTGTTTAAACCCAGGCCCAGTTTAATCTCCCTTTTCCAGGCTCTTTGAACCCAGGATTGATTTTTCAGAGCCCTGTGCCTGCTCTGGGCCGCGTTCCTGCTCTGGGAAGGTGACTGCAGACAGGATTTAATTCCTGGGATGCTCATTCCCCTTTATCCCAGCAGACAGACATTCCCTGAGCCCGAATCCAGCCCTGGCCTGGAGATAAAAAGCTCAGGACAGCAGCTCCTGGTTTCCCTTGGAGGAACCACAAGGAAATGTGCTCGTGGCAGTGCCCAGCCCCGAGAGCGTGTTCAGGCCCTGCTCCTGGGGATCCTGCTCCATGCTGGTGCCATCCCAGCGTTCCTGGGGGTGCCTGGGCTCACCTGGGGCTGTCCTTGCAGGTGGCCTGCATGCAGTTCATCAACATCGTGGTGCACTCCGTGGAGGACATGAACTTCCGCGTGCACCTGCAGTACGAGTTCACCAAGCTGGGCCTGGACGAGTACCTGGATGTGAGTCTGGAGACCCTCCCAAAATCTCCCCAAGCCCTCAGCCCACAGCCCCTGGGCCTGCCACAGCTGGAGGGGCCGTGGCCAGCAGGGAATGGCTGCAGCCAGCTGGAATTACAGCCTGGAGCTAAATCTGGAGCCTGATAACAAAGGGAGGATGAACCACAGCCATCCTCGCCCTGCCACATCCCCCAGCTTCCAGCCACGGGGCTCCCTCCTTCTCCAGGCTGGAAAAGTCTCCTTTGGGATTCTCTGGCAGCCAGGAGGCCTCTGGTGTCTGTCAGAGGGAAGCTGCTGCTTTGTTGCTCCTTTTCTATTTTCCATGGGATCCCAGAATCATTTGGGTTGGAAGGGACCTTCAGGAGTTCCTCTTTTAATAAATCTCGTGTTTATCCCAGTTCTGGAGTTCATTCCACAGAATCCCAGACTGGTTTGGGCTGGATGAGACCTTAAATCCCATCCCAGGGACACTTCCACTGTCCCAGGCTGCTCCAAGTCCCAATGTCCAACCTGGCCTGGGACACTTCCAAGGACTGGGGCAGCCACAGCCTCTCCAGGCAGCATTTTTGTCCCTTTCCTTGGGAGCACATCCATGGAAACACTGCTGCTGTTGGCTTGGGAATGACCTGTCCCTGCTGGTTCCTGCTCAGTGTCCACCAGGAGAGGGATTGGGGATCTGTGGGATGTGTTTGGACGCGGCTGCACTGGCCATGGGTGTGTTTGGGGCCTGGGGGTGGCTCTGGGGAGTCCAGGGGCACCAGGCAGAGCCTTTCCCAGCAAACACAGAGGAAATCTTGGAATGGTTTGGGCTGGAAGGGGCCCTCAGGCTCTCCCTCCAGGCCCTCCCATGGGTTGTGATGGAGCAACAGAGAACGAGACCCTGCTTAACAGAACTGGGGATGCTTGGTGTCCAGAGGGTTTCCCTGGGTGCCCAGCGTCACCTGTGCGTGTCCCCTGTGTCCCTGGGCCCTGCAGAAGCTGAAGCACACGGAGAGTGACAAGCTGCAGGTGCAGATCCAGGCCTACCTGGACAACGTGTTCGACGTGGGGGCTCTGCTGGAGGACGCCGAGACCAAGAACGCAGCCCTGGAGAGGGTGGAAGAACTGGAAGAAAACCTTTCCCACGTGAGTGGCCCAGGCTGCCACCTCATTCTGCTGCTCTGGGGGGAGGAAAAAAAAAAAAAAGTCTTGGGATTGCTGGGAAAAACGCTGAACTGGGAAAAAATCAGACACTGGTTGTGCTTCCAGGAGGGTTCACCTGGCACAGGGAGCTCTGCACAGCTGTAGGAGCTGGCAGGGCTGATTTAAAAAAATTCTAACTCCTCAGCAAAGCGGGCCCAAAATAGGGGAAAAAACATCCTGGGGCTCAGGAGGGAAGGGGGCTGGAAAATCCTCTTGTGGAGATGCTCAGGCTTTGCTGTCCCAACCCTTGGTGTCAGTTCCTTTAGACATGGCCTGGCTTTTGGAAAAAGATTTTTTTTTTAAAAAAAGGGGTTTTCCATACTTTAAAACTGAGAAAAGGCTTTTCCTTCTCTCACCATCCCTGTATTCCCATCACTTGGAAAAAATAATGTTCTGAACTGCCTGTGCAGGGTTTGCCCCTGTGAGGTGTGGTGGGAATCAGGGAATGGTTTGGGTGGGAAGGGACACTGAAACCCATCCAGTGCCATGGCAGGGACACCTTCCACTGTCCCAAGCCCTGCCCAACTTGATGTCTCCCATCTCAGGCGGGAATCTGTTCTCTTTCCAAGGAAAGGCTTCAGGGTTTCCTGGAATATCAATAATATATCAGTTTATCCATGAAGAGATCTCTTATTTTGATGGATAACCCCCCAGTTTTCCAGTTATTTAACCCATTTTTCCTTTGCTGGATAGTTATCTGAAAAACTCCAGGATACGGAGAACGAAGCCATGGCCAAGATTGTGGAACTGGAAAAGCAACTCATGCAAAGGAACAAAGAACTGGACGTGATCCGGGTGAGTGGGCTGGGGATTCAGGATGGATTCAGGATGCTGGGAGTGGAGATGGTGGATCTGGGGCAGGGGAATTCTCTTGGCTCCCCAGTATTGAACCTGGGGCGGATTTCAGGTGGAATTATTTGTGTGTGCACTCAGAGGATGGACAGAAGTCCCTTTGGATGTGCCAGGAATCTCTGAGTGAGGCGGGCACATCTCATTCCCCATGTCTGGAGCATTCCAGAGGGGAGTTGTGGACCTGTGGAGGCCCCAAAGGGTGGGAGAATCCCGAATTTCTCAGGGAGGGGCTGCGCTGGGCACGGTGCAGTGCAATCCCCTCTCTGGATCAGGCTGTTCTGATCCTGCCCTTGGAACTCCACGTTCCCTGTTCCCGTGTCTTTCCAGGAGATCTACAAGGATGCCAACAGCCAGGTTCACACCCTGAGGAAGATGGTGAAGGAGAAGGAGGAGGCCATCCAGCGCCAGTCCACGCTGGAGAAGAAGATCCACGAGCTGGAGAAGCAGGGCACCATCAAGATCCAGAAGAAGGGGGACGGGGACATCTCCATCCTGCCGGTGGCGCTGGGCTCGGGGATGGTGCCGGCGGGAGCAGAGGCGGTGCCGGGGCCCTGTGCCACGCCCGGGGCTGTCCCCTCGGTGCCGCTGCCGCCCCCGCCGCCCCCGCTGCCCGCCCTGCCGGGCTCCCCCGAGGCAGGTGAGACCCCAGCGGGGCGGGCACTGCAACCCCCCGGGGCACTGCTGCTGCTCCCTTCCCGCGGGGAAATTCCTGCTGCTGCCCACCCTGCCGCAGGTCCCTCCCCTCCCGTCCCTGCTCCCACTTGGCTGCCTCCTCCAAGGGGAACATTCCCTTCTTTCCCGGGGCATTCCAGGTGCCCAACGCCTTTGGTGGCTCAGGGCGGGGAGGGGACACGGGGGATGTCGTGGTTCTTTCTTTGTGCCCCTTCACCCCACGGTAACTCCATTTTCCCTCCATCCCACAGTGCCCAACGGCCCCGTGGCGGTGCCCGTGCCTCCTCCACCTCCACCTCCTCCTCCTCCTCCTCCTCCTCCTCCTCCTCCTCCTCCTCCTCTCCCGGGCCCGGCTCCGGACGCGGCTCCCGCGGCTCCGCTGCCGCCTCCGCCGCCCTCGGCTCCTCCCCTGCCCGGCACGGCCTCGCCCACCGTGGTCTTCAACTCCGGCCTGGCAGGTAAAGCTCCCTCAGGGCAGGGCACCCAGGGCTGGCCTGAGCGAATCCCAGCGCTGCTCTCCCCCCTTGGAATGCGGGGCTGCTGCAGGGAAGGAGCCCCGGGTCTCCCAGGCTGCCCAGAGAAGCTGTGGCCGCATCCCTGGAGGTGTCCAAGGTCGGCTTGGAGCACCCTGGGATGGGGGAACTGGATAATCCTCCGTGTCCCTGCCTGCCCAAACCAGCTTGAGATTCTGGGATTTATCAACCCAACGGTTTGGGTGTGGTCTGGAAGAGTTGGATTCTCCAGTGGAACTAAACTCACACCAAAAGTATTTTATAAACAGGGTCATTTTGGACTTCAACAGAATTTGGGTTTGATTACTTCTGAGAAGTATCTGTGCAAAGTATTTGTGGAAATTTGGGAAGCAAAGGCAAAATTTGGGAATGTTTTGGAAGGAAGAACAATCTGCTGCCCATCCTTACCCATGTTGCAGTCCCTGCCTCCTGCCAGGTGTCTCAGGGAGCGAGGGAGGGCTCAGGGGTGTCCCCAGAAATCTCCAGAGATTGTTAGGAGTCCAAAGCAAGAAACTCTCATTAACAGCTCGATAAAGACAAAAAAAAAAAAATCTAATTAAATATTCCAGCTTTTGAAGGTTCCTTGAAAGACAAAAAGCATCCTGGATCCAGAGGGTCCCAGGATGTTTTGTAGGAAAATAAAGCCCCAAAGGGAGGCTGATCCCTCAGGATGTGGCTGTGGAAGTGCCTGGGGGCTGCTGGGCTGCAGATCCCACTTTTCAGTGGGAATTCCAAGGGAATGGGGCTGGAAGTGCCTGTTGTGGATGCAGGGGCTCCACAGGAAGGAGCATTCCCAGGGCAGGAAGGCTGTGGGGCCGAGGGGAGTTGGGTAATAACAAATGCTGCTTTTCTGACCTTTCCTAACACTTTTTTCTCTGTTCCTTCTGCTTCCTGCTAAGATGGGCCCATCAAGCTCTTCTGTAGGTTCCTTCCTGCTAAGTATTCCTTATCCTGGCATTCCTGGGGAATCCAGGAGCACCTCGGGGGGATCCAGGGGCTGGGCAGGGGGAGGTCGGAGCCAACCTCGGGATTTGGGCACCCAGAGCTTGGGAAAGGAGGAGGAGGAGGAGGAGGAGGAAGGGAAATCTGAAGGTTCTGAGCTCCTTTATCTTTCCCACGAGGCATTCCTGCCTTCCCTGTCCTGGAATAACCCAGGAGCAGTTAATTATCCATTCCAATGTGGGCACAAGTAGAAAATTCCTTTTGCCATGGGTGTTCAAAGCTATTACTTCTTTTATTTTAGGAATTATTTTTAGTAACCCCATCAATTAAGCAGAGAGCAAAACCCTGTTTAGTGTAGATGAGCACAAGTTGGATAAATAAATTCCCAAAATACCCACTGGAATATTCTGTGTATTCCCTGTTATCCACTTGGTGTCCAGCACTGCAGGACTGGGGTTTCTGTGCCCTGTTTGCCAGATTTTTTGGGAAATAATTCAGGAGCAAAAGGTTGATTGATGGACTTTATTATTTGATTTTGTAGCAAGGAACAAATTTGTGTTCTTGTGTCAGGACAAATAAATTGGAGCTGGATTATGGAAATTATTCATGTGGTTTCCAGGTTGAATAGGAATAGGAATGGGAATGGGAATGGGAATGGGAATGGGAGTAGAATAGGAATAAGAATAAAAATAGGAATAAGAATAAAAATAGGAATAAGAATAGGATTAGGGTTATTCCCTTCTAAATCAGGCCTCATTTCAAGGTTTCATTTTCACAGCTCCTCTGTTTAAATTCCAAAGTTCCCAAATGACTGGAATTTGCTGGATTTGCTGAGCACAGGAATTAAAAACCTGGTTTTAAACCACTGTTGAAGCCCAGCTTTGCTGCAGCTCAGCCCCTTTGGCCTTGAAACTCAAACCTGCTGAGAAGTTGCCCCACTGCAATTTCCCCAAATCCCATTTCTCAAACCCCTGGGAGCGGGGTTTTTTTTCCCTTCTTGTCACCTATTTGTGACACTCTCCTCCTTGTCCATGGAATTTGGAAATCTGGGAGTTCAGAGCAATCCCAGGTTTCCCTGTGGGAAGTTTGCAGAGCCCTGGGGGCTGGGATTCCCCTCTCCAGCATTCCATGGGACAATCAGGTTTGCCCAGCTGTTCTGCAGGTGCTGACTGCCAGCTGGGGAGCTGCACTGCCTTCCCAGGCAGCTCCTCAAGGATTCCCCCCCGTGTCCTGCCCGCAGCTGTGAAGATCAAGAAGCCCATCAAGACCAAGTTCCGCATGCCCGTCTTCAACTGGGTGGCCCTGAAGCCCAACCAGATCAACGGCACCGTCTTCAACGAGATCGACGACGAGCGCATCCTGGAGGTACCCCAGGGAGCAGGGCAGCCTGGAGCTGCCTGGAAAAGCCTCTCAGACAGCCCAGCCCAGCCCTCCAGCCAGCCCTGCCCCGTGTCCCCAAGTGCCAGCTCCACAGGGGGTTAAATCCCTTCAGGAACGGGGCTCCAGCCCCTTGCAGGGCCGGGCCATGCCTGCCAGGAGGAAATATTCCCAATATCCAAACCTCTGCTGCAGCAGCCTGGTTCTGTTTGCTGTGCTCCTGTTCCCTGGGAGCAGAGCTGGCTGCCCCCTCCTCTCAGGGAGTTGTGGGGACTGGGAAGATCTCCACAGGGATAGGGCCCAGCAGTGACCTTGGGAAAGGGCTCATTCCAGGTCCTGGATGCTCCCATGGATGCTTTATCCATGGCTGGGTAAAGCACCAGTGCTCAGGAATGTTTTCCTGAATTTCTGAACGTGTGCAGAGCTGTTTGGGGCTGGATTTCTGGGATCTGGCCAGATTTCCTCATCCCAGCTCAGGAATGTGTTCCTTCCATCCCTCAGCCTCTGACAGAACTCCCTGGATTCCAAAACCAGGACGGACAGGGCTGGAAAAACCTGGGCTAGTGGAAGGGGGTGGAATTGGGATGAGCATTAAGATTCCAACCCAAACCATTCCATGATCCAGTCTCAGCCACCACAACACTTTTCCTGCAATTCTGAATGAGGATTTGGTGTTCCCAGCAGGATAAATCCTTTCCTTTCCTTTCCAGGATCTAAACGTGGATGAATTTGAGGAAATCTTCAAAACAAAAGCACAGGGCCCAGCCATGGATCTGACCTCCAGCAAGCAGAAGATCCCTCAGAAAGGATCCAACAAAGTCACGCTGCTGGATGCCAACAGAGCCAAGAATTTGGCCATCACCCTGCGGAAAGCCGGGAAAACGGCGGATGAGATCTGCAAGGCCATCCACGTGTGAGTGCAGCCTGCAGCAAAGGAATCCTGCCCCAGCATTCCAATTCCAGGCAGGAATTCCCAATTCCCAATCTCCCAGGCAGCCCTGCCCTCTGGCACTGGGAGCCATTCCCTGTGTCCTGTCCCTGTGTCCCTTGTCCCCAGCCCCTCTGCAGCTCTCCTGGAGCCCTTGCAGGCCCTGCCAGGGGCTGGGAGCTCTCCCTGGATCCCTCCCTGCTCCAGGGGAGCATTCCCAGCTCCCCAGGCTGGCTGCAGAGCAGAGGGACACCCATGGCCTGGCCCCTTCCCTGCTGCTCCTTGTCCCACCCCCTTTTCCCGGCTTTCCCGGCAGGTTTGACCTGAAGACGCTGCCGGTGGATTTTGTGGAGTGCCTGATGCGGTTCCTGCCCACGGAGAACGAGGTGAAGGTGCTGAGGCTCTACGAGAGGGAGAGGAAGCCCCTGGAGAACCTCTCGGACGAGGACAGGTTCATGATGCAGTTCAGCAAGATCGAGAGGCTGATGCAGAAGATGACCATCATGGCCTTCATCGGCAACTTCGCCGAGAGCATCCAGATGCTGACCCCGGTGAGTGGGAGCAGGGAATCCCTGAGGGGCCAGGGATCACGGATCCAACCCCTGCAGCAGCACACAGCCCCTGTGCAGCCAGGCACAGGCAGGACCTGGCTGCAGATGTTTGCTGATCTAAGGAGCCACCTGAACTGCATCTTCCCCAGGAATTAAAGCCTTTTTAATGCTTCCAGCTTCTGGGATTGCAGAACTGGAAGTTTTCCACACGTTTTTCACCTGTGGTGTGGAAGGAAAATGATTCCACACCTCAGGAGCTTCACAGACTCCCGTTCCTTGCACAGAACCCAAAAAGAAAAAGTCTTTGCCACTGCTCCTGGAAGTTTTCCACAGGAGTTTTTCCTGCAGAAGGGCAGGAGAGCTGTTTGACCCCTCACCAAGGAGAGCCAGGAATTTTTGTCCAACTGGATGGAGTGTGTGAAGCTTTCCCACCTCTATTTAACCTCGATTAACAGCTCTGAGATGACATTCCTGTGCATCCCTGGAATGCTCCTGGAGTTGTGGCAGCCTTGGGAATTCCCTGGGGGAGCCCCAGCACCCCTAAAGGAATTCATTGGGAAGAGTTAGTCTTGGTGCTGGTCCATGGGCCCTTGGAATTGTGTTCCATCCAGCCTGAAGCACTGGGGCAGCTGTAGGGGTTGGAATGTAAATCCTCATTTATATCTGAGGGAAATGAAGGGTTTGGGCTCTGGAATGTCAGGGCAGGGGAACACGAAAAGAATCCCAGATGGGGTTGGGTGGGAAGGGAAAATAAGGAATGGCTCATTCCAACCCCTGCCATGGCAGTGACACCTTCCACCATCCCAGGGTGCCCCAAACCCTGCTCCAGCCTGGCCTGGGCACTGCCAGGGATGCAGGGGCAGCCACAGCTGCTCTGGCAATCCCATTCCAGGCAGGAA
>VZUI01057940.1:0-17377 GCA_013401135.1 Cettia cetti
CACTGGGATGATGGAATGTGTCATGTGCTTGGGGAGCCTTAATGGGCCATTATCAGCCAATATCCCCATGGGGGGGAATGAGCGATGAAAGAGATAAGGAACACTATCCCACCCTGTTTTAACAGCTGGGCCATTATCAGAAAGCATCCATGCCCCTCCCCCCGTAGTTACAAGAGACAAAAAAAAAAAAAAAAAAAAAAAAAAAAAAAAAAAAAAAAAAAAAAAGAAAAGAACTACATTTCCCAAACTGCTTTCAACCGATGAAAAAGAATACACATTTTTTTGGTTCCATAACCCAAGACACACCATCAACACATTCTCTGCTATATGGGCTTCTGCTCACACAGGAGAAAAGTCCCGCGATGTCATTGCCCACTGGAGGCAGGCCTTTGCCGTTCTAGGCATACCTTCTGCTGTGAAAACCGACAATGGTCCTGCTTACCCATTGCAGGAGGTGTGGCAGTTCCTACAGTCGTGGGGTGTGTCACACAAGTTTGGCATCTCTCATTCTCCAACAGGTCAAGCTATTGTACAACGCGCTTATGGTACCCTGAAGCATGTTTTTCAAAAACAAAAACGGGGAATGAAGGGTGAAACCCCGCACAGTCAGTTGGCAAAGGCATTGTATGTGATCGATCACCTTACAGTGCTGCAGAACTCCAGTGACCCTGTCATGTTGAACCATCATCTCTTGTTGCAGTTTTCAGATGAGACGCATCAGCCTCGAGCGAAGGTTCGGGTGTGGAATTTGGTCACAGTGGGAAGGTCCATATGACCTTATCGCTATGGGGCGGGGGCATGAATGTGTATCACAGACACTGGGGTACGCTGGGTACCTTCAAAGTGCATTCGTCCTGACCTGCAACCGCAGAGACAGAACCCGGCTGACAGGCAAGGTGGAAGCTGTGACCAAACTGAAAACCATCAAGTAGACGAATCATTGGGTGATCATTTGGATGCAGACAATGTGAGTGTTCACTCAGATGATTCCTCCACAGCCACAGATTGATTCTTTTGTACATTTTGTACATTTTTTACTTTGTAACTTTGTTAATTTTTCTTTTTCTATTTTTCCTTTTTTTTTTTTTAACAGAAAAACACTGAGATGTCGCCCCGCTTTTCAGCCTTTTAAATTGAAGTCAGAATTTCTCACACATTCTCATGTAAACAAAGCAATGTTTTTCAGAATTCTTTCTCTTGTTTACCTTCTTTTCTGTAGGAGAGACAATTGAGGGACACTTTCTAAGGCCAGTGGAATTGAAGAGGTTTAACCTCAATCTTCCAATGTGGTCTCTTTTCTAGAAATCTATATAAGGTGAAAGAAAAATTAAACTTTCTCTTTTCCTGCTCTGACTTCGCTGTGGTCACTGTGTTTCCCTTGTGATGTCTCTGGGATTCCCTGTTGCTCAAGGAGTTTGGACATAATGTACAAAGATGACTTCATGATAAGAAGAAAAACATGCAGAACAAGCACAAAAAGTTTTGAGTGGTAATAGCTAAACAATTCCGTCTATATCCTTAGAAAGTGGCCCTGCAGCCATTCCCAAAGAGTGTCTGTTCTGAGGCTGAAAATAGAAAGAAGAGGTGGCTGAAAATCAGGAGTAGTTAAGAGCTACAAAAGAAGCTAAAGGTTAGAAAAAGTCTACAAGATGATGATGATGATGATGATGGTGGTGATGATGATGATGATGAAACTGTAACACTTGGAGAAGTGACCAGAAGCCACAAGCAAATAAGGACTGAAATTTATTAGAGGAGGCTTCAACGTCCTTCTAACACAGAGAGTTGGAAGCAGGCTTGACATCCTTGCAGTAAATGTGAAGTGCATGATGTTAATATTAAAGATAGCTTAGCACTACTGTACCGCTGATTCAGGTAGGTCCTCTCAAAGAAGCACCTCTATGCCATGGAGCTGAATGTTTTTTCTAAATTAAACCAAAATAGTCTATCTGGACTTTGCAGCTTAATTCTATATTAGAAAATAGAAACAGAGGACACAGACATAGGAACTACTTCATAAAACTCTCCAATTTCTGTAACTCTGAAAGCCGGTTTAGGGGAACAGAAAGGGCCTTACTGCCCTTTGGGGAAGAATTCATAAGGGTGAATTTCTAAAGGACTGAATAGCAGCAGATGCAGCATCTCCAGTCCAGAGTAAAAGATGTCTTTCTGTATGCACAGCTGTATGTTGTATGTGCACAAAAATATTAGAAGGGCTACTGTTAGCTGTTGGGCAACTCACAGAAAGTGTTTTAAAGACATTTACAGCATCCTTGATATTTAACACAAGTGTGAAACCTTGGTGAATCTGTAACTGTGGGCTCTTGGTAAAGCACAGAGGGCTCCATTCATCTCCACTTCACCCTAGAGTGTTGATGCCACAGTAATTTATCACCTGCTGTCACCATTTTGCATCTGTGGCATTTGCCAATGTTTGTCTTAAGAGGTGGAAACTTTTGCTTTGACTTCACATGCGTTCCTTAGTGTACCTCATGCATTTGTAGGTTCATAGAGTAGTAGTAGAAAATCTACTAAGAAAATCTCTAGGTAGATTTTGATTGACGGCTTTGCAACATATTTGTTAAAACAAAATAATTCCCTAAACATGAAGCATAAAACGTCTTACAGGAAAATATAGGGAATCTGCCTTTTAGAGACACCTGATCATATATTACAGCAAGGCAATTTGCCACCCCGATGTTAAAATAAGACCAATAAATCACTGTGTGAAAGTATTTCAATCCACAGGTAAATTACTATTCTTGCATAGAAATTTCTTTTGCTAATTCTTTTCCACAAGCAACTCTATAAATTTCCCCATCTCAAGACACAAAAAACCACAGACTTTAAACAGTCTCTTTACTGGCAGCAGAGGAAACAAAACCGAGACCATAAGGATTAATCCCTGATTATCTATATTTTATTCCTTTTCTTGCAACAATTCTGATTTTGTCATATCTTTTTATTTTCTTCACAGTGTCAGCTAAAGCCTGAGAGCTTTTGGAACAGCCATTCCAGGTGCAGCTGAACAGTCTGTGTAGATCAGCTCATGTTGTTGCTAATGTCACTGACCCATGAAGCCTTTCTGCTTCTTGTTATTTCCAAGCACAAACACTTGGGATGAAATATGTTGATTTTTAAAAAATCTTTGGGCTGCAGAGCAGTCTGAACAAGACATAGCTCCATTCCCTGATAAGGATCAATACTAAAGTCAATCTCAGAGAGGACAGTGGGCTTCTGAAGGTCTAATTCTGCTCAAGCTGGCCAGCCCTAGCCCTGTGAAACTTGTGACAAAGATTTATTGCTTTGGTCTACCCTGATTTGATCCATCACACTTGCAGATTACTGGTGCAACTCTGTTTAAAGCCACCAACAAATCAGTGAGTTGCAGCAACACTGCTGGATAAACTGATGATGTAAAGTAGATTCTACTTGAACTCCTTTCATACTTCTGCTCTGAATGTGTTCTCCAAATTAATTGTTAAATGATTTGACAAAAGCAACCTATCTCCCCTAATTATTTAATAAAATTTGTGCTTCCCTCAAACTGAGAGTCTGTGTATGAGGTTAATACAGGTAAGGCTAGAAAGGTATAAGAAAGAAAATACTGAGACTCTAAAGGGAGAAGGATGGACTTCTACAGGTGAAGACTGTATTTTTGTTATTATTTTGCACTTTTGACAGTTACTGGGTCTGTTAAAGCCAGCCATTATGCCAAACCAAAGATTTTTTTCTTTTTTTGCCAGTACTACAAGCATATAAAACACAGGTTCAAAGTTATGGGACACTGTCAGTACCTCAAAACCTCGCAGGACAAAATACTCCCGGACATACAGCAAACTGCTTGGAGGGAGGAAAATCTGGAGCCAGGCCAGGGAACTTAATAGGAACTGTAATCCTGTCCAGAACTAACATGTTATCTCGGCATGGACAGAGACCTGACAAACCTTTACGCACTCCTTTCTTCACCAGGACTGGAAAAAGAGCTGGAAGAGCTGAAGAAATGTGCAAAGATTGGCTATTGAAAGTAATGGTTTGTTGTTCTAGACAACATGCTAATTCCAGATAAAATTCAAGTGGAATTTACCCTCTTTAAATCAACATTCCTGTTATAAAGAGAGCATTTCACTTAATGACAAGAAGAGAATTCAATTAGCATAATAACAACTGATGCCTGAGCCAAATCATCAGGCATGGTGTTCATTCAGGAGAGGATAAAGCCACTTCCTTTGGTAACTCAAATTACCTTCCAGACTCGCTGAAAAGGGTGAAAAGGGGTTAACAGAGTGAGGGCGCCTCTGGCAGCAAGAGCTCAGCCCAACTGGCTGTTCTGCCTCTGGCCGTCCCTGTGAGCTCTCCTTGGCACCACTCAGCAGCAGACAAATTCTAAGCAGTAATTCAGAAATACAGAATACAGAACACTGTACTCATGCTATAATACCATTATTATGCTGATAGGCTAATCATATAGTGTTAGCCATATAGCCTGATTTTGACTTAAATTAGAGTGGTTTGGCCATGCATGGTTTGTTCAAGAGAAGGAAAGAATCAGCAAAACAGCAATGTCTGAAGAAATTGCAGCTCTGGGATATTAGTTTTCACTGAGAGATGTCTAAACTCAGAACATAATTCTCTGTGCTATAAGAGTCACAAAAAAGAAAGATACAGAAAACATAAAACCTATTTATTAATATCTTTAATTATCCTTCTTAGGCAAATATCCCTAAATGCTACATTTTTTCAGAGAGCCATTATTTTTTTGCTTAATAAAATAATTTAAAGGATACAAGACAAGAGGAAGATGTGTATATATAATATGAATATATATATAAAAAGGATATATGAAAGTACACATAGAACATTGAGAGGTTTATGGCCCTCTATATGAAGCAGATTAATATCCACCATGTCCATTCATATGCTGTAGATTATTACAAATCACACTTGATTACATTTCTCTATTTCCATTTCTCCCTCTATGAATTGTCTAGTCTTTTTAAATGTGCCACACCTTCTAGCAATCTTCCCTTTCAGTTCATTTTCCAAATGTTCTTGGTATAAGCTGCTGTTAATATACTTGTTCTCCTGTATCCTGTGTATTTTATTTCTTTTCCTCCTTTTTAAATGTAAAAAAAATTTTGATTTTGTTAATCCTAGGTCATAACAGAAATTATTCTGTTGTGAATGTAACTTATAGTATTGAGCTACAGAAAAAATAAGAAGGAAAACTGCAGAAATCACTACCATCATGGAAACACATTGTGGAAACTTTGTTAATTTTTTTTTTTAAAGGAAGGGGTAGAAGAAAATAGAAAACCCTTGCCTTAAAAACTGCCATGAAAAATGTTTTTTTCAACACTTGCCATAAAAACTTTAGTGAGAAAGCAAGAATGTAACCAGTGTGACTTCCATTATTTATGCTCCAAGAATAACTATTTTATTTACATTATAAAACATAGTAGACTACAAAAGCAAATTTTATAGTTCACTGTGCACTGGTTGGTTTATACCATCTCAAAATTTAACTCACCAGAAATTTTGCTCACAGCTGGGAAGCTGCACACATTGTGAGATGTAAATATTGACATAGTTCTCCTTCCAAACAAGATACCCAAAGGTGGAACAAATTTCATGCTAATTGCAAAGGAACAGGAGAAGAGACAGGGACAGGGGAAAAAAAAATCCAGTGAACTTGCCTTTCACTTGTCCCATCAAGAGCAAACATCATCATCAACATCATTACAACTCAGGAAATTGCTTACTCAAACACAGGGTAGAGATTATTCAAATGTTTGGATTTTTCTCCTTTTACATGTCTGCAGGAGCAGCCAAAATGTTTTATCCGTCAAGATTTTCAGGTATTTTTGTCAATTAACTATAACATTTGAAGGGCAATTTGGGGTCTATTCTAATTGAGTATTCTGGCAGATGGTGCACATTCCCCTAATTATTTTACAAGAAGACATTATTTCTCTCAACTAGATGGGAATTCAGTTAAATAGACTTTCTCTGGAGCATGTGGAACACACTTGACTGAAGAGGGGATGCAAAGCAGATGGAACAAGACCCTCCTCAAGAAGGAATTGGCACAAACTGAAATTCAGGAGGCTCCATCAACATCAGCACTTTTCCTCTGTGCAGGTGACCGAGCACCGGCACAGGCTGCCCTGGGTTGGATTTAGGGGTAGCTTTTAGTGTATGGTTAAGGGTTACAATTTTCATTTAGGGCTAGAATTAGGGATGGAGCAACTTTTAAAATTGTGCTAATATTTAGGGCTAGACCTAAAGTTTTATGTTCTATTTATTCTACACATATAAGAAACAAAATAATCAATAAACTGGAGAGCAACTCCTGGCAATTTCTAAGATTTTGAAGGGGATTGTCAATAGGGACTCAGGGCACACAGTTGGATGCAATCAATTATTTTTGGATGCAATCCATTATTTAAATCTGAACTCCCAGAATCTGATAACCAACAATTTTGGAACCTCTGATAACCAATAATTCTGGAACCCTGGAAGTCTGCTATTACTATACAAGTTTTTAATTAGCTGGACCTGAAATTTTTGCACATATTGCAGATTTTTCCCCTAGGTAGCAGAACTCAATTCAGGTGAAAGGAAAAAAAAAAAAAACCCAAACAAAAAACTCTGCTTAAAAATTACATGACACTGATTCCATAATTTAATTGTGTTCTTTGGCCTTCTTTCTGTTCTTCTTTTCAGTCCCTCAGTCTCTCTTTGTTTATTCCACCCTAAGCTATAACAGGCAGCAGTACCAAAACATGGTAATATTATCTCCAGGCTAGAGCAGTAACGCAAAGAAACTTCCAAGGTGCTGAAACACTTCTCAGTAGATTCACAAAGTCTTGTCTGGATCACTATGTCTCCTGCTAACTAACAATCTTTAAAATAACTGCTAGAAAGGGCTCAAGAACAAACAAATTCTCTCAAGAGACCGCTCACAAAAGCAGTTTGTATTGGGCTACTCTGTTTTGGAGATTTAAAAAAATTTAGCAGGGTAGACACAGACTGTTCAATGCCAGATAGACTCTGTGGGCAGGACTCTGTGGGCAGGAAATTCACAGGTACGGTTAGTGCAGAATAAAGGTCTGACCTCAGTGGCCTAAGCAAATATTGCTGTCATTTGAGAGAAGAAATTACATTGTATTCCAAATCCTTTCAACAATTCCCTTTGGGAAACCCAAACACTTCTGTAAACTTTATTCATTGGTACTATAATGACAGTTACATTGCTTACATTGCAGTGTGAGTGAACACCTGAATTCAGAGAGGGAGACAGGTGCCTGTGAATGTGTGGACACAGACCAGGCTCCTAGGAGGGAAGAGAGAGTGGGATGGATTGAAACAGAGAGAGAGGGAGAAAGGAGGGAAAGTGGGAAGAAGGGATGGAGGAAAAGGAAAAGGAAAAGGAAAAAAATCATCCTGGCCCCAGTGTTGCTCAAGCTCATAGGGTGTCCAGGGTCCTGTGTCCCAGGCTTTGTGGGGTTACCTTTATGCAAATTAATTTTCCCCACCTTGGAGTTAAGTTTCTCATTCTCTATGCAAGTTATGTACCATGTGCAGTCTGCTTTTCTTTCTGGAAATGGTTCAGAGGGCTTTGGGGGCTGTTGGTTGTCTTGATTTGCCCCCTACAGTCCATGACCTCAGCCTCATTCCTACACTTGCCTTTGTTCATTTTCAGAAGCCAGAACAAAAATGTTTGTCCCAGAAAAGTGCTGCCTTACCCCCCCATCCTGTTCTTTCACATTGTGTAATAACAAGCAGTCATTGGTTGGCTCCATGGGTCTCCAGCTATCTGTGTTTGAGACTTCACATTAGGCCCCTTTTCTTCCACATCGTGAAATCATATTGTCTGCAAAGCCAGAGGAGAAAATGTCTATTAATTCACCTTCCTATTGCTTCCAGTCAGGATATCTTAAAGTGCTTCTTGCACTGAGCCTGAATGCCACAGGTAGTCTAAAGTCTCCTCTGGCTGGTGTGGCTTGGCTGCCCAATCTCTTGATGTAGCCAGAGCTTGTGCACTCTGGCCATCCACAATGTGCCTATGAAATCATCTGCAGCTGTCAGCTTCTGGAACTATTACTACTCTGCACATTCACTCACGGGCCTCTTGACAGGTTTCCTGCTTTACTGCTATGTTCTTTGATCAAAAATATATTAATCACCTTCTGAGAGAGTGAAGAGTAATGAGAAATTCATGACAAAATGAGTTTGCCATTATTAGCTGCATAATTGCTCCATTTTCTACATGTGGTTGCTCACAGCCCTGAAGCTCTGCACCATTTCTAGGACTGTTTTCTTTTGAAGCATAGCAAATGCTGCTTCCTACATTCCCCACACTTCCCTGGGTTTCCCTCTGGACTCTGCAGAAGAACCAGCATGACTGAAGTGATTCCTTACCTGTGATGAGGGTGAAGGGGAAGGAACATCAGAAGTTTCTCTGGGAGAGTTCACAGGTAAATGCAATTATTCCTATGTTTCCAATGAATCCTGGCTTTGCAAGGTTCACACAAATATGCCAAAGCTGCTCCCTGTTTCTTGAGCAAGATTAAGTATCTCAAAGATTTCACAGATCCTTCATGTCCTTAAAAAAAAAAAAAAAAAAAAAAAAAAAAAAATGGGGGCAAAATGTCTCCCAGACAGAGATGTCTGCTAAAATTCAGAGATGTCACATGCTAAAATTCACTGTTCAGGGCCATGATGTGCATACATGTTCAGAAGAGTAACTAGATTGGAAAACTGCAAGTAGATATTTTAAAGTTTTTTAAATGTTACTGTTTATGTAGGGGTTTTGTTTGTTTGTTTATGTTTTTGTTTGGTTTTGGTTGGTTGGTTAGTTTCGGTTTGGTTTGGTTTTAGTTGCTTTTTGGCTTGTATCACTATAAATTCGACATACGTAGATTAGTGAAGTTACAGTTCTAACAGAATTTCCTTGGAATTCTTTTTGCCTCTGAATCCCCTAATCATTACAGCCAGGCTTATCTTACCAGTCTTCTCCAGGTAAACCTACAACAAATTCTCCTTGAGAGATGCATTTAAACAAATAAATAATTTCTTTAGACTGTGGAGTTTTGTTTGTTACTTTGCTTTAATTATTCATATAAAAATCAAAGGAAAATCAGAAATTCAGATGCCCTTCCAAAAACTTGCAAATATCACTCATAAGACCAGGACTATGATAACATGATCCAAACATAGTAATTCACATAAGGAGATGTTATTACAAATAACACAGTTTTTTTCATGCTGTGCCTGAGAAAATCAACCAAGAATAGGCCAATTTATTCAGTGAGGTTCTGGCAGCATTGCATTATTGAGATAAAGAAGGGAAATTTGATTTGTTAATTTTCAATTTTGCCAAAGCCTATTTTAAACATCTCTACCTCATTCTTCATTGCGACAGGCTCTGGTGAAGCAGAATCAGCTCAGCGTTACTGGCCCACACACAGTTTAGTTTCTGTGAACAGTGGAAAGCCACTGTAGTGAGATTCTCTTGTGAAAAGCAGAGATGTAAATAGTATAAATTAAAAAAAAAAAGGAGGAGGAAAACAGGAAAACTTGGAAGTTCTGTTAAAAAAAAATTTTAAAATCTTTTTGTTAATCATATCTATGCTTCTCTATTTCAGTTCCCCACTTGTTGCCTCAGTCTTTCCATGGCTTGCTATGGTATGATATTAAAATCAGAAGGGAGGAAAGGGTTGCTGTGGAGCTTGAAAAACACTGTGTAATATCTTGACAAATGAATATCAGCTGCTTGAACTACGTCCCAGTTTGGAAAAATATCTTTCTCCACATATTATTTTCTGTACATATGGGCTTCATCTTGGTAAGAAGAGGTGCCTGGAGTTTGCCTCCCTAAATAGGATTCATTCAACCATTTCCAAGAAGTTGGAAGCAGCAGTTGGCTTCTGTGAACTTCCTGCACTCAGCCTCATCAGAATTTGTAGCTGGTTCTGTGGATCGCAGCCACAAATGGAACTTGATGAATTTTGCCATTGCAAAGCCTATCAAGGAGTTCACATTTCAGCTCTCTACCTTTGTGGTTTCTCTTCTTTTTGGGCTTGTGCTGGCCTACACTTGATTATACCAACTCAAGTGCTTTCACAAAGAGTGTCTTCAAATTCACCAGCAGATTCTCTCAGTCTTGATCCCTCATTTTTCTTCTCAGTCTGTCAGCCCTCACCATTACAGGCTTCTTTTGAGCTGCTTCTTTGGCTTTTGCATCACAGCTGTTAAAAACTACAAGTGTTTTGGCCCACAGTGTTTTCAGAAGAGGCCTAAAAATACCACACAGCTTTCAGGACCCAATTGGTCCCTCTGAGTTTGCCGGTCTATGACTGGCATGTTCTCTCTCGTGTGCTCATTCCTGCTCAACTCTGCAGCTGCAGTGGAAATGTCAGCAGAGGATGAAACAGAGGCCTCGATCCAGCAGCAGTTTTGAGGCAAATGAATGAGTCTGATCCAGAAATAGCATGTACTCGCACATCTGTAAAAGAAGTAGACAAAATAACTCCAGCATGGGCTGTCTCACCCACTCAGAAAAGCTGCCACAGGCTACCTCTGCACCCCAAAGGACCTGGCAATGACAAGTGACCTCTGTCAGCACAGGCTGATGGTGACAGCACAAAGCAGCAGTCAGATATTGATGATAACTCCACTGCCTTTTAAGAATTTGAACCCAACCTTTTCTAGCACAGCCACCAGTGGATTAAAACCATCAGGAAGTCAAACACATTCACTCTGACACATTCATATTTCCCTTTCTGTTGTTCTAGCAAACAAAAGAAAATTAATAATCCTAAATGAAGCCTTGTGTTGGTTGAATGCATCAGTTACTGTTTCAAGCCATAAGGCGTGTTGGCTGAAAGTTCAGGTCTAAGGAGATCTGTGCCTTTGTTACCATCTGTACATTGTCTCAATGCTATGTGATTATCCACCCCTCTCTTCTTAGTCTGATAGGAACACACTTCTGACATGAAGAGAGAGTTTATAGCAGCAGGACAATATTTCTTTGTTTATTTTTTAAAAATGTACTCACTTAAGATAAGTAGCCATTGTTTTATATGTGTTGGCTATGACACAGAAAATTGAGGCTTTGTGCCCAAACATGAGGAAGTAACTTCTGTAAGTAGATACAGATAATAAAAAAAATTCTAATTTAGTAGATAATTAGTAAATTTCTGAAATAGATACACCTTTCTGGGGGTGACAATGTCTCCTGAAAAGTCCAGGAAATTATTATTGTTTCTTGTCTTTCTTTCAAGTCTAGGGAATAAAAAAAAAAAGAGAAAAGTCGATTCCAGAACAAAAAAGCAACCATACCCTTCTTGTGGCACCCTTTGTGTCCTTGTAGCTGATTCACTTTGTATTTTTTACCTGTCTTCTTCAAAGTGCTCCCCTCGTGGCCAAAGCCATGTCCAAGAATTAGCTGTGGCTTAATTTTAGGGTCACTCACATGACTCAGCAAATTTAGCAAAAATGTGAGTATCAGCACCACTCTAGTGAAAAGTTGACTGCTGGAGTGACAGATTTGTCATGGCTGTTAGGTCTGATCTCTCCTGGCAGGGTCTGTGTGTGCTATGTGCTTCTACACATTGGAGAGAACCCAGTCCCCAGAGGCACTGCTAAAGGCATCTTGCCTGCTGCAAAAGGAGAGCTTGGTGTGATGAGGAAAATCCCTGAAATCATCCCTGAAGTCCATCAACACCACTGACAATGGGAAAAAGTCTTTTGGTCACAACGGAACACAGGCTTTCCTCAAGCACCTGGAGATGAATCTACTTCAATGCAGGCACAGATTTGTAAATAAAATACCTGTTCCAGCTCCAGGTCATGATAAAAAAATATGCCACCTGTTGCAGTGTGATTTTAGGTCATTCTATATCCATATTTTCATTGTATGGTTTAACCCAACACACCCCTGTTTTCTCACCAGTATTTGGTCTGACCCAGGTGTTACAATCCTTTTACTTCTCCTAATGCCCTCCCATGCTTTGCCATCATTGGCTAAGTCATGCTGACCCCGTCCCCTTCTGCTTTCTGTGTGCATAAAAAGCCCTCTCTGTGTGGAGAAGGCGTCTTGGGCTCACCACCATGAGTTGAATGAACACCTCTCTTCAACCCCCAAGACCCGGCCTGCTGTTCCATCTGTCCCTGCACCGAAGCCGTCGATAACTGGGACCCGCAGATTCGTCAGGGGACATGTCGCACCCCGTTCAGTGCCGCCTCTCCTGAAGCACCCGGGGGTACGGAGGTACCGCAGGGAATTGCTACAGCCACTATCTTTCAAACACGAAATTTAACCTGCAGATACTTCAGACAACTTGCAGACAAGTTTGTTGGCTGTGGGTTCAGGTGTTGCAACCCAGGCCCACTGATGAGCAGTGAGAAATAAACAGCTTTTTACCTGGGACAAACAATCCTCACTGCCACTATCACAGACCGAAGGTGAGTCATATCTCATTCTTTCCCATCTAAGCCTGATACTGTTTATCTACAGGTGTGAAGAGAGAAAAGTGACTCAGTCCTTTGTAAAGCGCTGTAATATCTGTGTAGGGGATTCCATCAGTGGAAAGTGCTGGGTATTACCACTGATGCCTTTGAGAAGAAAAGGAATCTGGGAAAAAAGCTGCCTCTGGCCTTTCAGTCTGTTTCCAGGACACCCCTACTCATGAGCAGTTCTGATTCCAGTTATCTACCATTTACCAACACAGCAGAGGAGCAAGGAGAAAGGAAGAGCAGCCACAGAGCCCAAGCAGCATCTGCTCATTGCCCATCATCAAAGCAGTGTCTCCAGAGCATTTATGGGACACTGCCAAGTGATATATCTGCTTATCTGCCAATGCTTTGCTGGAGGGCAGTGTCATTTTGGCAGAGAGGCTTTGATCCTTTCTGAAGTACAATCATTAAATAATGAAATGGTTTGGGTTGGAGGGGACCTTAAAGATCATCCAGTTCCATCCTGTGCCATGGGCAGTGACACCCTTCACTAGTTCAGGGCAGTCACAATTTTTCTGGGAACTTTCACTCATATATTTGTTTGGCTTTGACCTAAACAATTAATAAAAGCTTGTATGTGTATACAGTTGTTATAAATGAACAGCCAGTTGTATCAATAAAAGGAAATTTATTGATAAAGTGCCATAGAAAAAGTCCAAGAAAGCCACAATCAAAAGAAATCAGTTCTGAGCCTGGGTTCAGAGCTAGGTGAACCGAGATTTGGCCTCTATTGCACCAAACTTACACCGTTCACAAAGTCTGTCTTTGCAGGATCTGTTTTTAAACTGTTTTCTGGCTGAACAGTGAGTTGCTCCATCCTCCTTTGTCTTTTTCTCTTTTCTTGAATGTTTATGGAGTCTCCCTTCTCTGCTGCTTGTCCACTGAACAGCTTTCTGAGAGGAGATGATTGCTTGACTAGATTTACAGGAACCCGGTATTGGGATGCACACTGGTGATGATGTTGCCCAGATGCATATCAAATGTCAATCACCGGGTCATTGGCAGTTCCATCTTCAGAGGAGACAGAGCTCCTCCCAATGCAATCCTCCTTTCTGTTGCAAATAAGCCTCATCTCTGGCTGCTGACAAAGGCAGCACAGTTCTAGACACATCTTTCTTAAACATGAATGATTATATACTACATACTCATAAAAACCTCGAGTTATTCCATTCCATTAATTACAATCCCTCCACTTCTACAGAAACACATTAATTTGAGTTTTTATTTTCAGATTTTGCTTTACATAGTTTGTTGCCAGTCACTGCTTTCTTGTCCAACTTATCACAGTGGTGCTTAAATAGTTTTACAAAACAACCAGCTGGGGTAACTATTCTACTACCGGTGAATAAGGAGCTTAATAGTCTTTCCAGTCCTCACTCAATAGTGTACAATTCCTTTTATGCTGCTCCCTTTCTTCCTTTACTCAAGCCTCAAATTTTGCTAAGATCTCTGTTGCTTCATTTTTTCCTCTCTTTTCTTTAGTTTCATTAACTTAGGTACTTTAGAGGTCTGACTTATTTTTCCAGTGGCCATCTCCGGATCGGTAGGCAGGGCTGCAATCTACATACCTTGTACTACAGAGTGTATTAGCCAAACTAGACATGGTATCAAGCAAGGCAGGAATATTATCCCAGCTACGGAGCATAATATAAAGAAAGCTACCTTCTTCCACCATGCTCCTCCAAACAATTGATCCCACCATGAAGCCTGAAGTATAGAATTCCATTTCTGGACAGGAACATGTGCCACCTTCTTAATCTCTGCTGCCACGCCCCTTATAGTTTCTCCATAATCATTAATTTCTATGCAACATTCAGATTCATTAAATTTTCCACAAACTCCTTCTTCCACCAGTAAATAGTCCAACGCTATTTAATTTTGATATACAAGAGCTCTAATCTGGGAATGCTGTTTTAATCCAAGAGTATCTGAGGTGTGATTTGATACAATTCCTACTACTGCCTGTAGTCTTATGAGTCTATTTAAAAGATAAATTGGTGTTCTGTATCCCCAGCTTCCATCTTGACCCCAGGTTGCAAGTCCATAGTACTCTGTTGTTCTCTCTGCAGGCCAATCCTCATTTCCCCAACTCTGGCTTCCACCTGTGTTCAGGAGCTCTTTCTTTAATTCCCTTTTCTTCCTGTTTAAGGTTTCATACAGTGGTGCTCCCAATAGACTGCTCTCAGACCTAGGTAGTATGACAGAAGAGGGCTGAATCATCCCGAAAGTACAGGAGCCCTTTCACCTGAGGGGTAGCTCACTGTATGCTCTCTTGCCACATATCCAGTATATTCCACTAGGGGCTTTCCATTTGATATTCATGGATCCTGGCTCATCCCAATATCTTCTTAAATCCTCTAATGGTTGGTAAGGATTAGCTCCAGAGCTCTTATGCCAACACAATCCAATTTGCTGCATCCATTCACATTTAGTTTCCCTCTTCTGACTCCAATATCCCATAGGGGGCTCTGGTTGCCAGATCTTGGTTTTGTTGAGTTTACCGCTAGGGTGAATACACAGGGTGTATAACCCACCACTTTGGTGTATTCTTTACCTTCTCTACTAATGCAAAGAGTTCCAACCACTCTTTGGTCCAAAATCCATCCTTCGGGTCGAGACATTGTTTTAGATATTTGGGTATTATCCCATTTGAGAAGCTGCTCTGGAGTTAAGCTCTCACTTTTCCATGGCCATTTTTAAGCACGTTTCAATCCTCCACAAATACAACAATTAGTCAAACCCAATTCTGTTGCATTTTCCTGAATTAACTCTATAAACAAATTCTTACTTGAAAGGGATAAATTCCAATCACTCTGTTGCCTTTCTAACTGTTCATATTGCTCACTTAAAGCCTTTAGTCTCTCCTGTTCTGCCCTTTTCTTCCTTGCTTCTGACTCCAATTTTCTTAATTCTTGAGCAACCTGTTCTATCTTACTTTCAGGATCCAGTCCTTCTTTATTTTTTGAAAAGCAAAAAGTCCTCTTGAGTTTCAAACAGACCCTCTCATCATCCTCTCACAAGAGATCCAATATTATAGGTTCATTGTTACGGGATACCTTATCATACTTAGTGTTCTTCCCTACTCAATAAGTTTTCCCATTCATCACACACATCCCCAACCGATTACTGACATAGCATAACTTATTAACTTGGGAGTAAGCTACAAATGTAGATTCTTTTCTACCTCCAATCCATACCGAACCATTACATTGATCACAAGTCGGGATAGCAGGTATCCCTTCAGCACTTCGTTTATGTACAATATGGATTAAAAGTTCTTCTTTCTTAGGTAACAGTTCTGACTGCTCGCTCTTGGGCATCACATTTGGGTCATAGCAAATTATTTCCTCTTCCAATTGACATATTTGAAATGGAGTGCCATTATATATGCAGCACCTATCTTCTTGGTCTTTTTTACAATTGTATTGGGCTTGGTATGCCATAACTCTAGTCAGAGTTTGTCCCCTTCGGACAGTTCTTAAACATGACCCACACCAGACTATGCCTTTCAGTGTTGAGCTGCTTCTCCAACGACAGGCCAGCCATCTGGCACACAACTAGGCTCAGGATCATTAGGATTCCCCACAGGTGTACTCCTCTGCCTCTGCCGGTGCCCACCGGGTTGCAAACAGTGACAAGGTAAACCGTCTTCTTGGCAGCAGGGGTATTCTTCAGGGGTTCTGTAATTTGATTGAGCTACATACCTCCTTTTAAGGTGCCCCACCGCAATAGTTTGACCAGGTCGGAATTGCAAGGTACTTTATTCATCCTTCAGCACTCGACTGCTAAGACTTGTGCTCTTGAGTCTAATTTTCCCCTTATCCCTTTTTAGTGTAGGAATAGCCACTCTGGAGAATCAAGTTCTAGCATACCCAAATTGGTAGTGAGCCCCAAAACTGGACCAGTCAGGTTCTGTTCTTCTAAACACTTAACACATTAACGCTTTGATCTATATATTCTCTTCTACAATGTGCAACCCAGATCTCACAACAATAGCCACATTCAAAGTAAATACAAGGATAGCATGGACATCCAGGTTTAAAACAACTTATTGTGTTCCCCTCGGTCATTTAGTGCGGTGATGGAGCTTTATCCTCAGGTGTCCTGGCGGAGAGGTCACTTTCCACTCGGGTCCTTCTTCTGTCTGTTAATACTTCTTTACTCAAGAGGCATGTGTCCACCCATTCTCAGCAGTTCGAACTGCTGTGTCTGTGGTTAGAAAGACGAGAAAAGGACCTTCCCAGTGACAGATTAGGGGAACTTCTTTCCAGGTTTTGATCAATACTTCATCTCCCAGTTGGATCTGGTATATGGCAAAGCCCAAGGGTGTCTTTTGTGTTATTAGGCCATGCCTTCAGAGTTTCTGTAAGTTCTTATTTATGGCTATCAGATAGGGCTGTATCTGGCCGTCCTCCATCTTTGAGTGCCCCACCGGCATCCCATGCTCATAGGGCATCTTGTAAAGCATCTCAAAGGGTGATAGTCCTGTTTCAGAATGTGGCTGAGTCCAGATGTTTAGAGGGCCAAGGGGAGGCACTTGACCCAAGACATTTTGGTTTCTAGCATTAATTTCAATAACTGAACTTTTAGCGTTTGGTCTATCCTTTCTACAGGCCCTGAGCTCTGAGGATGCCATGGGGTATGATATTCCCATCGGATTCCTAGGGCATCTGCCAGCTCTTTGATAACTTTAGATATAAAATGTGTCCCCTGATCTGAAACAATGTAATCCACTACCCCATAATAAGGTACAATTTCTTCTAATATTACCTTTGAGATGTTTGGGCTGTTGCTCGTGCACTAGGAAAAGCCTCTACCCAATGGGTCAACTGGTCTACTATTACTAGTAGGTTTC
>VZUI01057941.1:0-62939 GCA_013401135.1 Cettia cetti
ATCCATCCATCCATCCATCCATCCATCCATCCATCCATCCATCCATCCATCCATCCATCCATCCATCCATCCATCCTTCCATCCTTCCATCCTTCCATCCTTCCATCCCTCCCTCCATCCCTTCAGGTTGCCCAGGCATTGCCTGGACAGGAAGTTTGGATAAACAGGCTCAATATTGATGTACATATAGTAAAGAATGTCCAGCCTCTTTACTGCTGAGGGATTAGGACTGAATCCTGAAAAATCCTTATGGTGGATTGAAAAAGCCATTTTAACATTCCCAAGCATCCCAGAGCATGGTGAAATACATTTTCCACCAAGTTCAGGTAAAGCAGAGTTTTTAAGACAGTGTGAAAATGTCTTTATTGCAGCAGTCTCTGGGGATAGTTTCAGCTCCTGCAGATCCCTCAGCTGCCCAAGTGCAATTCACCCTGGAGTTGGCTGCTCCATTTTTCTCTCCCTTAGACTGGCATTCCTGGTGCTGGGCTGGCATTTTCCTGGGAGGTTGAGGTCACCCTGAGGACTGCTTTAATTGGCATCTCTGCTCCAGTGGCCCTAATGGGCTGTTTCCCAGGCACAGAACTGCCCTGCCCTAAGAATGCTTTGGCTGCACAGCCTCAGATTTGGGTCCAACCCTGCCCTGGATGCTCCTGGGTGTGCGGGTGGCTCGGACTGGGAGCCCCCCATGCCCTGAGCAGAGCAGGGAGCTCCTCCCCGTGCCCCCAGACAGGGAAAGGGGGGAATATTTCTCCTGCCAAGCAATCAATTTGCTGCTGGTGAAATAAGAACTGTGAGCAAGATTTTGAGGGTAGATTATTTTTCCCTGCTGCTTACAATAATGTTACTGTAAGATTTTCAGCAACTGTGTCAGGGACTCAGCCAAGATCCCTGAGAACAATGGCCAGGCTGCCCTTCCCTTCATGGCTGCTGGAATTCTGCTGCATTTCTCTACAAAGGTCCATTTTTCTTTCCATTCTGGAAATAATGTGTATTGTTGCTCTGTTGCTGGAAAAACTGGCAGCAAATCCTCCTGGGCAAGGAATGTGGTTACCCACTATGAGGCTAACAGGAGGAGAGATGACATTTTATGGGGTTTTACTCAGAAAACTTTTCATGAGACTATTATTACCATTTTATGGGATTTCTCAACAGAATTTTCATGGGCAGCATTTTGATCACTCTCTGTTATGTTTTCAGCCTCACTAATATTCTTTTCAGTCACATTCCAAAGCACAGCATCCACAAATATTCCCAAATATATCTTAAATTGCCCAGGAAGGAAACAATTTTTCTATCTGAAATTAGAAAAAAAAAGATTTTGAAATGTCAAATTTTAGCAATCCCAACTGCTGCAGGAATTGGTTTGGATAAGTGAAAACAGTTCAGTTTGACTTTTAAAAGTATTACTATCATTAGATCTCATATCAAGATGAAAAGCCATATTGAAACTACTGTAATTCTTTCATTATGAAAAAGAGTGACAACAGGGAAAGAAGAAGAAAAAGGCATCAAAAAATCTTAAGCACCACGTAATCCACCATGATTTTTCTCAATATTATGTCAGTAATTACAATTTCTGGTGAGTGAAATGGTGCCTGTTGACATCCTTCTCCATATCCCCTGCACAAACCCAGACCCCTCTAAGTCACTTTCTTGCACCAGTTTCTGTAAAACCAACCTCCCCCCAGAACTTATTCCGAATACTGCAAATCAAATTTTTATGCCTGCAATGCTTGAGCTCCTTTTTACAGTACATACATATTTCAGACTTACCACTTAATACAATTATAGTTCATTTAGCCAGCAATTACAGTAATAGGAAGACTGGCAACCACTGTCATTCAGACTGGAAAATCAATGTTGCACAGAGGTACTTTTATTCATTCTATGGAGTGCCTCCTTCGTTAGATGCACATACTCTGGAATCACAAGGAAAGTTTCAGATCACTCTGGTTTTTATTATTTTTTTTTAATTTATCCATATACTGTTGGGTTTCCAGACAGAAATAGAGTGAATGACATCCCGAGGCCCTCTACAACCTGATTTATTCTATGATTTTGTGAATTATTGGTTCTGTCCTTTCAGCAGATCCATTTTCTATTGCATTTCACCTGACAGAAGACCTTTGACAACCCATTTCTTAGCAGCGGCTCAAAATATGGTTGTCCATGGGCAGTGAAATAGATTCTTTGGAGTTTTTCTTAAACCTTTAGTACAATGTTTGCTTTTAGTCCAGATTCCATAAACTTATGTCCAGGAAGGCATTTAAATAGGTGTTTCAGTTAATCCTTAATTTAACAGAGTTCTGAAAGATCCATGTAAACATATGGCTACAGTTAAGCATATGTGCACTAGACAGGAATGAAGTGCTGAATTACAGATGTAGTGCTTCCAAGAGAAAGCTAAGACTATAACCATGTCTCCTGAGTTTTAAATCCTCTCTCAGTCACTTAACCATGCTGCAGCAAAACTACTTTGGACTGATGGCTTAAATAGCTGTTATATTTGCATTTCATTAGGTGAAAAATTAGGACTTGCAGAGGGCAAAAAGGATCTGTAATTTTACCTGGAATATTCAGTCCCAAAAAGGGTGGCTAGCAATGGGAGGGCTGCCTTCGTTGCTGAAAAAGGAAAATCCTTAAATCACTGCCATTACTGCAAGAAGTTGTTTCAGCAAGGAGAATAATGGTATTTTTGCAGGTTGCCAAACTTTTGCTGTAGAAGATTCTCTTGGCAGCAGATGCACTTGATTGGATGAGCATTACTGAATTTCCCCGTTGATCTGTTTGTCTCTGCATGGTGCCATCTTTTGACGGTGTTACATTATAGCCCCTTGTTCTTATGATAAATTATTTTAATCCATCATCAGAGCACACTCTTGCTCTAATGATGGATTAGTGCTATGCATCATCAGGGCGAGGAGCATTGATAATGTACCATACAAACCCCCACTGACAGTGGGAAAAACTGCCAAATGAATTAGTTTGCACTGCACCAAACCAGACCAGAGATAAAGACACCATTACATCCCACAGCAAAAATTCCAGAACTGGGATAAAGATACCCAAAGGTGCAGGAGTGTTATGTGGGTTCAGTGCATGGTGTCAGAGCAGCTCACCCTGGTGCACAGAGTATGGAGAGACCTGAATTCACTTAGGGGTGTATAAGAAGGTTACAGAATCATGGAAACACTAAAGGGTTTGTGCTGGAGGGACCTTAAAGATCATCTCTTGGCAACGACTTTCCACGGGCAGGGACACCTTCCAAAGACCAGGTGGCTCCAAGCCCCATCCAGCCTGGCCTTGGGCACTTTCAGGGATCCAGGGGCAGCCACAGCTTCTCTGGGCACCCTGTGCCAGGGCCTGCCCACCCTCACAAGGAAAATTTTTTTCCTAATATCTGATCTAACCCTACCCACTTCCAGTTGAAAGCTTTTCTATCTCTACATGCCCTCATCCAGAATCCTTCCCCCCTTCTCTTGGAGCAGCTTTAGGTACTGGAAGGTGCTATAAACTCTCTCCAGAGCCTTCTCTTCTCCAGGCTGAATCTCCCCAACTCTCTCAGCCTTTCCTTATCGGAGAGGTGCTCCAGCCCATGGACCATCTTCATGGCTTCCACTGGACTTGCTTCAACTCCCTGCTTGCATCCAGGGCTCCAGACAGCCTGAAACTCTGCTGCCTGCCTCACAGGTGGGTGCAAATCCTTGGTGCAAATATCCCTCACTGAGCTCCTTTCTTGTAAAGCCGTACCTTGTGTAAGGCCTGTGATTATTAACATCAAGGAAACATTGAACATCAAAGAAAACACACAAGAAATTGAGCAGGCTATCACTCATCTTCAGGTAAATCCATAATACAGAACATTAAACAATATTGGCCTCATCAGAGGCTAGGCTCAACTCATTCTGTAATTTCAGCAATAAAAGTGAATGAGCCTTTTGGCTCCTGGCTTCTCCAGGGACTGCTCTGCACTGCACATCCAGAAGTGTCTGTAAGTGCCTGAAGATTGTTCTCAAACAGAGAGTTTTCCATGCTTTGAAAGTCAAACTACAGAACCCAAGAATGGGAGTTGAATTTGTGACCTCTGCACAGGAGGCTGGTCCGTTTGGATGCAGCCATCTGCCTCTCTCTGAACTGTCACCTTTGCTCTTCATTCCGGCTCAATGTCAGCGTTTTGCCTACTGAGTTTTTCTAAGGTGAGTGGAAGAAACTCTATAAACAGGCAGTGATGGAGACCTCTTCTATGATTTGCCAGATTTGGGGACAGGATTACTGTTTTAGAAGGAGTTTTGGCGTGGAAAAGCATGTCCTGATGAATAGGACTTCTAAAGAAGTAGTTCTGCATTAGAGCTAATGGTTTGCTGTGGTTTTGGAAGAAGAAAGGCTCTCTTCCCATTAATTACCTTTGGCACATGGATTAGCCTCCCCATGGAGGTTACTGAAGCAGGGAAGGGTGGGGATTTGTGTGGGAAGAGCAGCCATGGGGGCACAAACCCCTGTGCCCAGGCTGCTTGTCCCAAGCAGATACTGAGGATTGGGGACCACTGATGACTTTGAGACTTTTTCATCAGCTTTGCTGAGCATTTTCTCAGCTTACTGAATCAGCACTGTGTGTTTATCCCATGTCACTTTTGGGTTGTGCAGAGAATGATCCCAGGCAAGTACCAGGATTGCAATTAATTATTCATGTTGTGCACTAATGGATAGTTGGTCTAGGAACTAAACTTCCTGAAGTATATAATAATAACAACTATTTCTTTTTTAGTGCATCCTCTGTAGAACAAGTCTGAGCACACCTCCTGTCTGGCATTTCAGCTGTAGTTAGTTCCTCAGTGCTGGCTCTGACCTGGCACCTGGAGAGGATCCAGGGGGAGATTTGACCACGAAGGGGAGTATGACATGGATCCTTCTTGACTTCTGATGGAAACTCCTGTGCCTGCCATCCTGGGAATATGCCTCAACAGCTGTGATTTATTGCTGTGTTATCATGCCTGTCTGCCTCCTTACAGAATTTGAATTTTATCAGGCAGCTTGTCCTCCAGTGTCTGGTAACCAATTACTGTGGTCTGCAAAGAAGCCTGAGGTACTTTGCCAAACCCTGCTAATAAATTGGGAAAGAGCCTGAGCAGCTTCAGGTTGCCTTAAGGAAATTCCAGGGAACACTTTCCTCTTTATTGTCTAGTTCACAGTATGAACTGGGAATTATCTTGAGGAGTCATTCTTTACACAGAACTAAACTCCCCTTTAAAGATCGTGCCACGCTGGATTACTGCATGTGGGCATGCCTGCATCCACAGTCTGCTGAACCCTGGAGGAGTCTGTCAAATGGCAACACTGAGAGCACGGCTCAGCCCACAGTCTGAAACCAGATACTTCAGAACAAAATGAAAAAACCCCCTAAAAATAAAATCCTTTATTCTTGTTTATGATACTATAACTAAAGCTGGAAGGAAATATCAGAATGGCCAAGTGTCTATAGTACCAGGGCAACATGAACCTGTTGCTCCACACTTGTGAAAACAAAATTAAATCTTAATGGGTAAAATAATCAATCGTGCTTTTTGCTAGTCCTCTGCAACAAAGTGAATGTCATATGAATCTGTAGTATGTGCTTTGCTATACATATTTTAATATTTTCTTTTGAGGCTGGATTGCCTTAATGATCCAAGGAGGAATGAACTGACATCCATCCTGCAGAAGTGGTCACCAGCCACCCTTCCATGACAGAAAAAATTCTCTTGGTCCTGTTTATTTCTCCAGCACCCCAAAGGGCCTCACTTGTGGTCTGGCAGCTTCAGAGGGCTTGGTGTAAAAGGTGAGCAGCTTGGGAGCCCTGCTGTCAGAGAAGGCTGCTGGGAACTGCAGAGCTGTCCTGCTCACACCCTCATGGGCACACACACACACACACACACACACACACACACACACACACACACACACACTTCCTCCTTCCTCTCTCTCTCTCATTTTTTACTGCAGGGCAGTTTTCTTAAAAGTTTTTTTCCAGGTTGTAAAAGACCAATTCCATAAAGGAATGGCTTAGTGCTACAATGACATGATTTGTGGCTTCCAGGCTCCAAAGCTGTAATTTATTCAGACAATTAGCAGCAGCCCTGTATTCTTGACAAATTCTTCACTTGTGTGCAGCTACTACACAACAAGGTGCTTTTAAGAACTGTGCCTTATGGATTAAAAGACTCCCCCCTCCTTTTTCCTCCTTATTTGACAAGTTCTTTTCACAGTCAATGGAAATTAATACAGCAGGTTAGAGAGGTGATATACAATAATCCAGCCAGCCAAGAAAGCATTGTCTGAAAAGAGCAAGTAGAGAGCCTACAGGAATGTTCAATACACAGAAGGGAACACTCCTGCATTTGCCTTTTGGTGAAGTTATTTCACTCTTTGCCTCACAAAATCCTCCAGAGTTACTGTACCAGGTGTCACATGCTGCTGTTAATAAGTGTAAATGGCATTTAAGTGTGGGTTAGCTGTCCAAAAATACACATCTGAAGGCCTGCCCCAGCACTCAGGTGGCTTTGCCTGGCCCATAAAGCAGCCAGAGCATCAGCTGGCTGAGCACAGCCTGCCCGTGCAGAGCCCCCCACACGCGATGCTGAGACTCTCAGAGGGGCAATATAAATCCATCCAGAGCCTGCAGTCAAACCAGAGCTATAAAATCCAGCCCCAGCTCTAAATCCTGCCCTCCTCCAGCACTGCTGAAGGCCAGCCTGGCTGGATGGATTGGATCAAGGTCCAAATCCTTTTCCAGCTGGGACCTTGACTTTCAAGAGCAACAACCCTGCTGGAAAGAGGGCTCTGCCTCCAGGCACAATTTTTTGTGCATTTTATTTTATTTTTTTTTCCCTGGGGATCTGTTAAAGCTACCACATTACTAGCAGGATGAGCAGCCTCTCCTCCAGCTTATTCTGACACCAAACTCTTTCAGCAAAATGAGGACAAAACAAATCAAATCATGGTGGACTTGGGCAGAATCTCTTTCTCTCTGTTGCAGGGGAAAATCCTGAGATGAGACTAGTTTTTGGGTGATATTCTCTCTCTCATCTCACTCCAAAAAAGTTAGATGTGCAGTGAGACCTCTGCAGAGGGCTCATCCCAGCCTTCCTTGTGCTGTGGCACAGATGGGAAATGACATTAATGATCTATACTAACAATTTCACATTATGCTATATAAATGCCAACAACTTGGAAAAAAATGGGGGTTTGGCCAGACTGAAATTTGTTAGCATGAAATTTTGAGCAAAGTGCAAGACGATAACAGATTTTTTTCACTGACTGTGGGCAGAGAAAAGGAGGTTTAACAGGCCAAGTGTTCATAATAACTGATTCATCTGGAGCTCAGTTGCTGGTGTGAATGGGTATCTTAGAAAGGAAGGTTACAGAGATGTCCATAAAATCTGCAAGACTTGGCCCATTCTTACTTTTACTGCAAGTTACAGAGCATTCAGTTTGGTAATAGCAGAGCTTCACTCCACAGCACAGGAAAATCCAAAGTATTTGGCCTCATGTGGCAAAACAAAGTGTTTGTTCAGTGGAACTAACTTAAGCAAATTCCTCTTAATCAATAAGCAGATGTATTTTCTTTCAACAAAAGCAAGATTGCTATTGAAATATAATGAAGATCTTTTTAAAGATCTTGTCTTGTTTAGGAATGGATTTTTTTTCCAGTACACTAAAAGGGAAAAAGATACAATGGAACAAGGGTTGAGCCAATAGATCTGTTAATTGTAAATAATTTGTGATGATGAATTAAAACACATTTTGGAAAATTGCATTAGTAAGTTAAAAGAATGACTAAGGTAAAAAGTGAGAGCTGTGGGAGGAAAAGCACGTTGATGCAGCTGGCTCTGGTGCTTGCCCTGGCTTTAACTTCTCCCAGGGATGTGTCTGCTCTCCTGGGCAGCCTGGATCCTGTGTAAGTGGGTGTAGTTACACTGATTTTAGGGGAGTTGTGCTGATTGATACCTGCTGGTGATACGACACCTCAGTGTGTAACCCTCAGATGTTAACGAGGCTCACAAAGGGAAAACAAAGCCATTTTCCTTGCAAAGTTAATTTGTAAAACCACCAGGAGACAGGATTTCAAAGGGATTGTTATTTATTTAGGATCCCACTTAAACCGGCTTCCTTTTTCTTTTCTCTTTTATTTTATTTTATTTTCTTAAGGAACAAGTTTCCTCTCTCCTGTTTCATTGTCTCCTTGTTTTGGGTTAATTTCCCTAAACAGAGACATAAATACTGTATCAGATTTTCTCTTTCTTGGCTGCGAGTCAGGCCTGCTGTGCTGTGAGTGCTTGCTGGAGTTGCAGAACCTGTCTCTGCAACAGCAGCTGCACTTTGCATTTAGAAAAGGAGGCAAGGAAAGGCCTACCTTTTAATTTTTTTTTTTTTTTTACTCCCTCCAACCCTTCAGTAATCTTACAGTTTAACCAGGCGAACAAATAAAAAATGTTTTTAAAAAATCAGGAAACTAAAGGGAAGGGAGGGGAGGGATGGGATGAGCACTTCCCATTTCTTCTAGCTTGCAGCCTGTCCTTATTGTTTCAGGTGAATAAGCCACCAATAACCAGAATATATATAAGGGCAAAAAATCTTAAAAGGCAGCTGTGAAAAAAGTCTTGAGATCTATCCATTATCAGCCCAGCTTTCTGGTGGGGCTACCAAGGAGTGGAGTACAGGGTTTTTATTTTCTTTTCAGGCACTGGCAGGACCCTCTGGGCAGCATTTGCCAGGAAATAGGGAAAGGGGATCTTATTCAGGAGTATTTTTGGCATGCAGTATTAAAGCAGAGAACATTTCATCCACCTCTGCTCACCCCTGCTCAGAGCCCCCCAAAAAGGCAGTAGAGCCCCTACAGTGAGGACTGTTTATTTTCTGCTCAGTTGGAAAGCAAAGGTCCTATTACAGTTACAGGGAGTTACAAGTATTCATCAAAGAAAGAAATGACCCATAAAGGCAGTTAAGTTAGTTTTATTCCTGCTGCATAAGTCAACCTCTTTTCTATATATAAAATGATGGGGTTAGAAAAGGATATCCATCAGGCAGTCCACTGATTTGATTGGCTGCACTTCCTCAAGTACTTTATAATTTGCAGTTATAAATAAAGATGTTTTTAATAATCAATTGGTATTTAAATAACATACAATAACTGTGTTATTAAATCCCACTTTTTAGGATGAATAAGCAGTTAGACATTAAAGACATGGGTACCAAACAGCCACAGGATTTCAGACCATTTTCTTTTTTATATACAAGCCATAAATATCACTATGGAATTAGCTGGTTAGCCAAGGCCCTGGATGAAGCCAGCAAAAGACCCCACTCTCTGATGTTGCCTTTAAGTGATCATATACTTTCCTGGTATGATGACTTTTTAAACAATTACCACATGTTATTTTCTTTGGCCACCTCTTACAGTCCAAAAAGGGCGGCCTCAGACTCCAGAGCTGAGGTAAAGTAATGTGTCCTCAAACCAGAGCCCCAAAAGCAAGGAGCATCTGATAGAAGGTTTGAGATGCTTGGTCTCAGCTGGGTCTGCAGCATTTCCAGCAGGGAAGTTCAGGCATTGCCTCAAGAAGGGGGAATAAATTTCTATTAATTAAAAGTATTCCTACATAAACAAAAGTGACTGGCTTTGTCTTTCTTTGAAGAGGACACAAATAAATACAAACATACTCTTTTGCCTTGATGCTGCTTCTATTTTAGATTTTAGAAGGAACCATTGTGAGCTGATCTGCGTCCAGTCCTGCTGCTCTGTCAAGGATTACTCTGAAGTGGGGATTTCAGAGGCAGGGCAAAGCAAAGCTGCCCTGGCTGTGTGGGGGAGAGAGAATGGTTTGGTATGGGGGCACCTGGCCCTGGGTCAGCTGCAGCACCTGGCTCCATAAGTGCTGGATTTCTCTCTCTGATGAAGGGAAGTCACCCACAGGGCTTTATCCCTGAAATACCATGTATCTCCCTGGATCCCTGCTGGAGACAGACACCATCCTGCACTGTGGTGAGCTGCATGGGAAACCCCTTGGGAAGCAGCTGCCAGGATCATGCTGGTGAAGTAAATTCTGTGTTTCAGGGTGTATCAGCCAACTCCCAAACATCATCTGCCTCCAGCCCTCACATCCCTTCATGTGCCACAGGAACAGGCTGAGGTGGGGTCTGGGCATGGGCTCTGGAGGCTCTGCAAACTGGGGGAAAATCCAGCAAGTCTGAGAGGAAGCAGTTTGTAGTGTGACCTCTTCTTGTTTAGAGAAGAGCACAGAGTCAGTGTTGGGAATCGGGACAGTTCCCTGCTCCCATTCCCAAACCTCATTCCCTCTCCCTACATTCAGCAGAGGATGGTGCAGGTCTTTCAGGGCAGGCTGATGCCAGCTCCTAAAATCCTCTATTTCAAGCTGGGCCTGAAGCTGTTTGGGAAGAGAGGCACTTTCTGGTGGCTGTGAAGGGGCAGGTGTGGGCGTGGTGCCTGTGGGTCCTGGGAGCAGACATCCATGCAGGACAGGCCATCCTGGGAGTGTTCCTGCCTCCCTGCCCCCAACCTGCAGCCAGCCCCTCACACCTCCTGCCTCCAGCAGGCCTTTGCCCTCTTTTTTCCTTTCTTGTTTGGTTTGGTTTTGTTTAGGTTTGGGTTTGGATTTTTTGGGTTCTTTTCCTTTTAAGCCCCTGTCTGAGCTGAGTTTAACTCCTTGGCAAAGAGCCCCTCTAGAATTTATCACCACTTCACTGCACACCAAGACTCTGGGGCTACACCACTGGTTGTCCATGCTGGACCACGCTCTGCCAGCTCTCATGTCACCTGTGTCCCCACCAGCCCTGCCCAGCAAACCTGCACAGCTCCCAGCCACCACATCCTCCCTCTGGAGGACACAACCACACCACAGATAAAGTTTACCAGCATTCTTGCTCCAATAACTTTTCCCATCACACTTTTTTTCCCCAGTTATTATTTTTTCAGCCCCCTCCCAACCCCTCCCCCCCCTCCTTATTTTATTTTAGGCGCCTCTGAGAGTTCAACTGTCGCCTGAGGCTTCAAACTAATTTTCTCTTCAGAAATGATTGCAGAAAGCCGCATGCATAATAAATCCCGTTATTGCTCTTGTTATTAAAATAAGTTGTTAGGGATGTGGACTTGGAGGCCTTTTTGTCTGATGACAGCAGTTCTTAGCTCGGTGCTTATGGCTTATTGACTAAGGCTGCCAGGTTCAAAAAAAAAAAAAAAAAAGAATAAGAAACGAAAATCAAAAAGAGAAGGAGCTGCAGCTGCTGTTTAATAGTGAGAAAGTTGGGATGATTTGAGGCAGTTCTTTTAATCATGTCCATGGGCCCTGTTTGAAAGACAGTGAATTTCCAGCAGCTCCGAGGCTGCACTGAGGGCCCACAGAGAGTGTCTGTGGTGAGCTCTTTTCTGGAGCAATGATTAATTAATATTTCTTTGACATGATTTATTTGAATGATTAATTAATATCCTGTGACAGCCAGGACTACAAACCCTCACCATGCTGGGCAACCAGCAAGCCAGGGAGAACCAGAGCTTCTGATGAAGAGTCTGGAGGAATGAACAGGCTGAGGGACTGCAAGGGAAAATGAGTAGAAATGAGTAGGTCTGTTCTTCTTTTTCAGGTGAGGAGCTGACAGGCAAGGCAGCCAGGTGACATGATCAAGGGCACCACAATCTCAGTGCCAGGGCTACTAGCTGAAGAAACTCTTGTAGGCTCCTGTGTGGTACATTGACCATCAGCTTGTGTTTCCTCACCTTGCTCCAAGAAACCACACATTTATCCAACAACCTTGAAGCTTTAGCAAACCAGAGTAGAGCCCCTTTTTTTTAAAAAAAAAATCTGGTTAAAGCACTGAAACTTCTATGAAAATAGACTCTTAAAACAATAAAAGGTTTTCAACCAGGTTTGATAAAGGAAAGTACACTGCCCAATCATTAAATGGAAACATTTTCTGGTCACCACAAGAAAATATGCTTCATAAATCACTGCTATCCTATGAAACAAAAATCTAATCGTAGATGAGGCCAAGCACTTAGCAAGTTTCTTATGCATGGCAGCTATGAAGCAGGGTGTGCTCCTACCTAGGGAAACCAAACCTGTCACATCATAGGGGAGCTTGTGCCAGGACTGGCAGAAATCTCATAGGGAAACTTCTTGCTGGAGGCACAGGGGAAAGCAAGAGCAGGAGCAGGAGCACAGCATTTCCCAGAGCAGACCTGGAAAACACAGGGCATTGGTCTGAGACCTGAAAAACAGTGCATTGCTCTGGGCTGTGTCCTCTGCAGCAGTCACTGGCGTGGGTGAGCAGAGGGGACAGATCCCACAGCCTTCCTGACAGATGGGTGCCTGCCTGGCCCTTGTTCCCAGAAGGAGGGCACTGTCAGTACTGACTCTGACATCTCCCATTTAATGTACATATGGATGATGTTATGCAGTGTTTGACAATTAATCATTATTTTATCATCAGAGATATGTGGGGGGTTTAAATAATTTTTTCGTGCCCAAGGTGAGGATAGCTTTTATAGAGTAGCACCCCCAAGGAGAAACCTCTGGAAATTTTGCTGTCAAAATTGTGATTCCATGGTACTCCAGGATTTGCTCCCAGTTTCAAGCACTGGGAGATATCCATTCCATCAGTGAGCTCAACTCCTGCAGCAGATAATTCCCCAGTCAGCAGAGCAGTCTCAGGCACAGGATAGGTACCAGCTGAAGTGTCAGATTTATCCGTGGAACAACCAGATCAGGGCCTTTGGCTCTGGGACATGGAACCACACTGCAGGCTCAGGGGAATGGGGATGTACCATCTCATTTCTGCTTCCAGCTGGCAAAGATTTTTCTGGGGATTTCCATGGAGCTGGGACTTGGCTGGTGCTTTTCAAGAACCATGTCACTGTTCAGGTTGTGCTAAAAAATAGGTGCTATAAACTAATAAGACAACTGAGTGTAGCAACACAGAAGAGGGGAAAAAACCTAAATCTAACAAACATTATTAACCAGAAGAAAAATATGGTCACTCAAAAGCTGTTAAGACTAGCTAAATTCAAAGACTCCTATAGAAAATATGGAGTCCATTAGAGAAAACACAGACCCAGTTGCATATTTAACAGGTTGAGAGCCCCAATTTGCAATTCTAGATCAATTAATTTAAGGTATCCATTTGAGTGTGGAAGCTGGCAGAAGACATGAGTAAATTAAGTTGGACATTAATACTTGAAATGCCCAAATTGAAAACAACTTGCTTGGCTTCAGTGAGGAGAAAAAAAATCGTGCAAAGTTTCCTCGCCCATGTTCCGTTTTAGGTGGATTTTAAAGAATGCAATTCATGCCCCAGCAATACAGAAGCAATTACAGAAATGGAAAATGACCAAGTCATTCTCAGGTATTCATAGAAAATTGGCATCTCCTGAATATTGAATTGTACTGGGTTCCAGCTTTCTATAAATACAGAAGATCAATAATTATCAGGGAAATGCTTTGCTAACGTCTCAAAGCTGGCAGGACTGAAATAAGAAATGCCATTTACGTGCTGCTGCCTGAAAGAGAGGAATAGTCTTTCCCGTTCTCTTGATGAATACTCCACTTGGCCTCGTGATGAGGAATAATTATGGGCTGCTCCATTTGCACACTCAGAAAAGGAGGGAAGGAACAAATGTTGGCTACAGCTGACTCGTTCTCCGTGATGAACGTTCCAGAGTTCCCAGCCTTTAGGGCCTGCAGGGCTGCTCCACCACACACCTTCATGGGGAGATGGTGTGCTAAGAGCAGCTGCTCCTGGAGAGGCACTGAATAACAGAAATGTTTATTGCTAGCCATCCAAAGGTCTTGGGGCACTTTTCAAAGCAGATAACATCACCAACTTTATTATACAGGGAAAAGACTCACTGAAGCTTTTAGGAACAGGGTAGGATGTGAATTCATGTTGATGCCTCTGGACTCTGAGCTCCAGACTCCTGCCTGTTTACTTTCTTTTCTTCTTTCCTGCACTTTTCCCTCCTGGGAATACTGCAAAGGCAGCTGTGGAGTCCAAGGACTGCAAGTGCCCCCTTCCCAAACTCCAGCATCTTAGAGTTTTCCTCACAGCAGCAGACTTTAGAGTTTGGGAGAATAAAGGCAGAAGGGAATAAATAAGATAGAAAACATATCATCATCATTACAAACATAAAAAGCTACAAATCTGTCACACTGCAGAAACTCTCACTTCATTGTTACTGTGATTTATTGGGGAGCTAATTTTAAACAAGTTTTCTTTTCCAAAACCACAACACAAAAACAAACTGAATAAGCAAGCCAGAGGACAGAAGCTAGTCGCTACCGGACAATTTAAGCAATAATCTCATTTGCTTTGTAGTATAAAAAGCAATAAAGGGCTGTTTACTGAGTGAATAAACACTGAATGAATCACAAAAAGCTCTTTATTGCGATTATACTCCAAGGCAGAGGAGATTATTGTTATTACACAAGAAGGCACAATGTGAAAATTTAACTCAATGCGCCAGATTTTCAGACCGTTTCAGTGGTACAATTGTGTTCGGGGAGTACATTGTGTCTAATCTTAGCAGGCTGTTTTGACAATTCTGCATGCAAATCAGGTGGTGGGGTACAAATGCATTTAATTAACTATTTACAGCCAATTTATGCAAGCCTGGTGGCTGGACACGTGTTTTGCACAAGCAATGGCATGTGAACTGGTTGGAGAATCAGTTGCCCTGTGTGATGCATTCAGCCCTGCAGAGGAGCCAGGGATGTTCTGCAGTCAGGAGCCTCCTACATGCTCAGCCTCAAGGTGCATGATGCATCCTCCTCAGGGGCACAACCTGCACAGCTCCCATGTAAAACTAGTTTTAAGGAGGTGGACAAAAGAGGGTATGAGCTGTAAGAGCTACACTGATGCATAGAACATCTTTCTCTCCTTTTCCCATCTTGTGTTTTTAATATATTTTCTTTATTTCTTTTCTGGTTGGTAGTTTTGACTTCCAGTCCTGATAGTGTGGCTGTGCCCAGAAAACTGAAGTTAATCCATGCAGATGTTGTAGGTTTTTTTTCCCTGATTTTCCCTACTACATTCTCTTCCTGCTGACAGATCAGTAAAAATGGAAAGAACTCTGAAAATCTGACCTCTGTCAGGGACTAACCCTGGTGCAGTCGAGGTGTGCAGTGCTCAGGGCTGCAGGAGCCACCAGCCTTTGAATGTGTGTGTGCCAGGTGTGTGCTCACACTACAGCTCTGTCTCATGCACAGGGACATTGCTCAGTCTCTTGATGTGCCCCCATGTCCTCTGGGGCACCAATCTCCTCTGAGCTGACACAATGGACATCATCTGCATCAAATAATTACCTTTGGGTGACGGGGTTTGTCAATTCTCCACTGAGGGCCTTGGTGTCCTCATCCTGTGTGAGGATTTGGTGAGATGTGATCTTTCACTGCTGCCTTGTCTTCCAGTGAAACCTGCAGCCTTGGCAAAGGCATTGGCATCTGCTCTGGGAAATGGCAGGGGAAGATGCTCCAGTTAGAAAGATTCTCTCAATTAGAGAAGTTTTTCCTGCTGGGACTGTTCCAGACTGTATAGCTCATGCACAGAGCTGGATTATTAACATTTGATCACCAGCTAGTTGCTGCTGAGTGAGAAAAGTGAGTTAAGCCCTGATGATATGACAGCTTAAAGCTTTCTCCTCCTTTTGCATGTAGTTGGGAAGCTGCTGGGAATCATCTCCAGTGTGGCTTGGCTGGCAGGAGAACCAGTTAGGTAGGTATTTGAATTGGCCTTTTTTTTTTTTTCCTCTTGGTTTCCATTTTTAAGATACTCTGGTGTTTATGACTGGTTGTGACCACTTATGGGCAGAAAACCCAAGTAATGCAGGGGCCTTTCTGTTTGTATTCATTAAAATAAAAGAAAAAAGGCCCATAGCAAAAATAATGCAGTTTGTTAGTGAGGAGACACAGTGAAAACAGCAGGCTGGAACTCCCTTTCAAAATATGCTTAAAAAGGTCATTATGGATTTTTTGGGTTTTTTAATTGCTCTTGGTTTTTGTCTCTCAGTCCTCCCTACCTCCTATTTGGAATGCTTCAGCCACACAAGGAGGGAATAGAAACAACAAAATGTGATATTGGCAATCAGTCTCATCAGACAATAATAATCAAATCCAACTATTGGATGCAGCAAAAAAGCTTCACGATTTTTTTCCAGAATTGTAGGTGTGCTCTGTATGTTTGGTCTGATTTCTGAGCTATCCCATAAGAAAGGAATGAGCTGAACTCACAAGAATAATTTGGGGGAAATAGTTCAGATTTGGTCTGCTGTTTGTCCAGTTTAGGGGGCAATTAAGTACATACCAGGAACTGGGTTTTATTTATTTTTTAATGAAACTTAAACAGCCTCCTGATGAGACCCTTGGTGAAGCTCACATTGAGCTGTGCTAACAGCACAGGGAAAGGCACTGCACGAACAGCCAGAGTGCTGATATTTGAAAACATGGCCTTTTGGGTCTATTTTAAGCCAAACCTCCCATATGGAAAAGAGGCATCAATTGGGACCTCTCAGGTAAAGAGGAGGAGTGTAGGAGGTTTTGTCATCAGCATTTCCTCACCTATCTTATTACCAGTACAAGGAAAAAGCAAGAGCTGTAATTGCCAGCAAGAGCAAGTGATGGTTAAAGTAAAATAACAAAAGGAAAAAGAAAATACAGAATATTATGGAAAGTGTACCTGGAAAAATAACACCACAGGCCTTAAAAATATCAATTGCCTGAGCTCAAAGCAATGGATTTATTTTTTAAATTGTTAAATAAACATGGGACAGGAACGGAGGGGGCTGTCGTGGATGAGAATAGAAAGTATTTTGTTGCTGATAGTTTTAATTCTCCTTTGAAGGTTTATTTTGTGAAGGCCAAAGCTTTCAAGACCCTGAATTCAATTCCTTTGGGCTCCTGGCCTCTGTAAACACTTTCATGGACTACCAGTCAGAGAGAGGAGCTCTGGCCCTGGAGAACAAAGCCTTCATGTTCAAGACACGATTTCTGTGAGTAAGATGTGGTTTTGGCTGTTCTGTTGAAACCACTTACACCTGGTTTACTTCAGCAGTGCTGGGCAGGATATGGTAAAAGAGCTGGAGTGTTAGGAGCAAGCATACCAGATCCTCCTGCACATACATTCCCTGTAGCAGGGAAACTCCCAGCAACAGCCCTGTCCCCTTTTCTATTCCCTTGACCACAACTCAACAATCTAAACAAAACATTATTTTTGAAGTATATCTATTTTTCTTCTTCCCCCTCTAATTCCATTACCTTTCTGACCATGTCCAACTTAGCTTTAATTCTCCTCAGCAGCAGGGCTTCTGTGCAGCTATTATTTGCTACATTGGATAACTTCTGGAATATTTTTTCACCTTCAGACCAAGAGCTCTCTTCTGACAAAAGTCAGGGATGAACACTGGCCACTCTGTTCTCCAGTGGTGATAGGAAGGTGTGACACATCACAAGCAGGGCCTTGCTTGTATGGGCTCCCACCAGGACATATGAACATGGATAAAGGTGATGAGCAGGGGAGAAAGGATTTGCATTTCTGAATAAAACCTGGGCAGGTTAAGTAGGGGAAAAGCTAACATTCCCAGTAGATCTGTCTAAGGTTTCATGCTAGTACCTCCTGAGACAGGACTCCAGGAATACCAGGCTTACAAATCCTCAAGCTGTTCAATAAATCTCCTTCAGTAGGTACAAACCAGTCTGTTTTGAAGACACAAGGAAAAGTAACACCTCCAAACCTGACTTAAGTTTTCTTCTAGATCAATAAAAATTGATAAGTCATAGAAAAACAGATTTTAAGAATCCATTAAAAGGTCACACACTCTTGTCAGGGCCAGTGTAGCAACATCACCTTCTGCTCTGACTCTTCCCACCTTTCCCCAGACCAGCAGAGAAGCTGCTGCACCTTTCAAAGAGACCCAAACTCTCACAGCTGCACAGAGACAGCCAGAACCCCTTGAGGAGTGACTGTGGTGGGTAAGACAGGAGACCTGATCTACAGGACAGTGATGGTTCTCCTGCCAAAATGAGCAGCATGGAGGTCCAGACCTGTCCACGGAGCTTCAAGCCTCCAAGAAAAGATGTCAACAGCTGGCACTGAAGCTGCCCAAGTTTATTCTGTGGCACACATTCCCACTCAGCAGAACATGAGTGGACTGTTAGTGCACCTCTGCATTTCAAGGTTTTTGTCTTTTAGGGATTTTTTTTTTTTAAATCTCTTTCCTTGGCACCAACTTCTACATCATCTTAAATCCTGATTAATCTCAGGCAGCTGAAACCTGTTGAAGTTATACTTAAATGGAGAAAGAGACAAGCTGAAATAGTGCAAATATCTCCTGCTCTTCACTTTTCCTGACTTTTCCATCTCTTCTGTGCACACCAGGCCCCCCAGGTTAGGATTGTGTAACACCTGACTTTTCTCTGTTGGTCTGTAGATGCTACACTAATACAAACAATACCTGACAGTGTTTAAATGATGACATCTGAAGTTAACTCGTTGAGAATTTTATAAGGAGAAAAGCAAAAAAAGAGCTCACTTCATATGTAATTTTACATGTCACAGCTTTGTTTTTCATTCCCAAATAACATCTCTTTCCCTCAATTACACAGCCTTCCATTGCATGAAATGACTGTCATCTTGTGAATGCTGTAATTGCCTTTTGCAAGACCAAAACCAGGTATAGGACTAAAAAAACCCCAAAGCCCAACGACCTAATGGGGCAAATGCTGCAACTATAGCAGAGAGAGCTTAGTTTAACTTCAGACGTGGTGGGAGTGGACTGGCTTGAAAGGAACAGCCTGTGCTCCTTAGCAAACTGTTGTTGCAGAAAAATATTTAGGCCCTGCTTCGTGATTTAAATAGTAAAAGCCTTACATCTCTAGAGCTTTATCACAAGTGATTTCAAAGGCCTTCACAGCACAAGCAGAAACTTTTCTGCTCCATCCTGAACAGCAGCCAGCCCTGGGGTGAAGCAGCAGGGCTATTTAAAAGTGATTTACAACATGAGATTAAGAGGAGCATTCGATGCAAATGAACTCACAGGATGATTTCTGGTGGCTAACATGCCATTACCCTTCTTTAGATCAAGCCAACATCTCAGGCTTCTGTGAAAACCACCATGATTTTCTTAATAAAAGACAAATATAAAAGCTCAAAGGGCTTATCCAGGTGGAGCTGGGAGGGAGGAATTGAATTTTGTTCATGAGGTGCTCTCCAGGTGAAATTTCACTTACAAAAGACAGCAGTTTTTAAAAAAAATAACCTGTCTGGGTGGAACCTGGCAGAAGTGCCTAGACAGGGGACTTTCCCTGCTACCCTGCACTAACTTGTTCTATTAATCCTTCTAATTTGGTGTATTCATTTTTACACAGCTTAGCTTGTTCGCTGCATGCCAGTACAAATCATGTTTTGCTCCCTCTCCTCTGAACATGCTCCTGTCTCTGGCAGAGCCTGGCTGCTGCTGCAGTAACTCATGAGCTCTGTCAGCTGGGCCACGGGGATGCAAATCTCCTCTTGTCCCCTTGGGGTGCCATCGATACTTTATTAAGAGTTTGCATCCCTCTTTATCCACTGAAGTGATGGACTAACTGCATTTTCCTTCCTCTCTAGTGGTCTCAGAGGACAATAAATAAATAGATATTATCTAAAAATGTCTAGTAAAGAATGGCTGAAGGAGAATCAACCCATAATTTATCTAGGTTTTCTTAAAACTGAAATTTGTTTTAAAAAAATGTATGTTTCAAGTGTCATTTCCCCCTCATTTTCCTGAAGCCATGTCATAAAATATGTTAGTGATACATAACTGAAATTTTTTTGCACTGAATATCCAACACTTTCTCAAAATCCAGTGCAACCACACACCAGATTTTGCAAATATAATCTCTAAACTATATTCAGCTAGGGACCTGATTTGGATGTGATAAGTCTTCCTTTCTGTGGGGGATTCTTGGGGCTGTGATTTAATTGAGGGCCAAGTTCTAACAAACAAACAAACAAACAAACACCTGAAGTTTCACCAAAGCTTCAAGGCCAATAGCTGAAGTCCACCCAAACCAGAGCTGACTCCTTTAGGCTGGCAACGATCAGTTTGTGCTTCATCTGAGGTTAATGGCAGTGAAATCCTCAGAGAAGCTTCTCATTTTATGCAAAGCTAAACACACAGTTTGCCATTCTTCTGAAAATACAGAAAAACTTCTTTCTGAAGCCACAGCAGCACCCTGTGTCACTGGGGCACACGTGCTGAAACCCAGCTGGTCACCCACTGGTTTTCTCCAAAGTCCTCTCAGTATTTTGAGGATAAAGGTGAGATTTTCTCTCTGAAAGAGCAGCTCCTCCATATTCTATGTTTCCTTGCCTAAACACAGGGCCCCATGCACTATATATGGCACATCTTACAAACCCTTCATCAAGCACAGAATTATTCATTTCCTCATGGGCTTTTCAATAGGCTCATCAGGACAGCATCCAAATGCTTCTCAAACACCCACGGATGTTTCCTCAGAGCAATCTGATGAGGATGGGAAAAGATGGGGTCCTGAAGGAGGAAAACTAGGACAAGCCACTGAGGTCCTGCAGGATGAGGACTAGGATAAGTCATTGTGAGTTTGATGTGTCTGAAGTGAGGTAAGGGAGATGTTTTCAGAGCTGATCTGGCACTTCTCAGCTCAAGGCCCTGCTCCAACACCTGCAGGCAGGTGAGTCCACAGCACCCCAGTGACAAGGAGCACTGCAAACCTCTCAGACCTGCACAAAATGAGCTCCACGGCAGAGGCTGGTCCAGGAGTGCACCCCCTGCCTCCTCTGGGAGAGCTGCTTCCCAGCTGTGCTGCTCCCAGCCTTACCCACCCAGAGCTTTGCGACCTTCTCAGGGACAGGAGCTTGGGGCCCCATGGCTTTGTCCCCCCAGTTTTCTTGGTAATGTTTTTGGCTGCAGCCCATCCCTGGGCACTGATGAGATGTGGCTCTGTCCACTCTGAACTTCTCTGCTATTGGCTCTCGTTATTCTGATGGAAGGTACTCTTCCCCAGACGTGGCTGTAATTGTTGTCCATTCCCCAATTTCCCTAAAAATATTCCCAGGTCCATATTCCTGGGCCCATATTCCTTGAGAAGCTGCTATTTTCTATGAAAAGAGTCACTGTCTTCCCCAAAAGAATTCACCCTGTTTGTCAGTCTCACCTTGCCTCGCTCCCTCTCCATCCTTCAAGACCTATGAACTAATGAATAAGAAAGGTTTGTTTAGCAAGTTAAACTCCAAGATGACTTCAAACAGAAGGGTGTGAATAAACAGAAGACAAAGAACAGGCATTTAGCATTGCAGTTGGATCACTCTCTAATTGCCTTGTCTTTGTCTAGAATTCAGCAGGTCTTGCCCTGCACATCAAGTGCACACGGCAACGTTTGGAGATGAATGCAAATACTCAGTTTGAAACCCGGTGTTTCATGATCCCCTGCCACATGCCCACGGGGGTGAGGGCTGTCCCATTTCCTCACATCATATTTTAAGCAAACATTTCCTTCCCATCTGCAATCTTCTGGCTTTGTAGATCTTGTTTTCAGCACCCCACCTCACAGCCAAATTAGGTGTTTCACAGCCCAATTAGACTCCCTTAATTTCCCACTGAATTTCACGAGTACAGTGACCACAGATTGTTCTCAGACCGCTCAGGGCTCCAGTGCTGCGCCCCACCAGGGACTCTTGTCCCAGCTTTCCCAGCTGCTAAGGAGGAGAGTTGTCAGTAGTTCAGTGCTTCTTCCACACCTGCAGGCTGCACATGCTGCGCCTTGCAGCCCCTTTCCCCTGGGCTGGATTCTGGCATTTTAAAGTCTCATGACCTTTGGTCCTTTTGTAGATGGAGCCTGGAGCAGGAATACTTGCTGTGCATCTTTTCCACTTCCTCCAGAATCCCTTTTTGAGATTGCAACTGAACCCCCCCACACCATTTCTTTTATTTGTACATGAGCACACATCAGACACAACACCTTAAGACTCTTGATTAGCCTCTTCCTAATTACCTTTACCACATGCACCAGTGAAGTAGGAGCAACAATGGATGTAAATATACTACAGAAGGTTCAACTTTTACCCTTGTAACTATTATCTCAGTTTCTCCAGGCAGTATTCTCTTTGAAGAGTAAAATGCTCTCTTCTCAGTCTCACTTCTGATACTCTTATTTAAAACAGAGGAGCCTCACTTTTCTTTTAATTAACAGTAGTTTCCTCAATCACCTTCCCATCTTCATAATAAGATGCAGAGCTTCAGTTCTAGACAGGTTTAATGCAACCTCCATAGGATCCCAAAAAGCCACAGTTCTTCTGAAAAAAAACCCAGGAGAATTGAGACATTAAAGAACAAGTTTGACAACAGTTTGATGATGGAGCCAATCCTTCCTTGAGTCACAGAGAACTGGATGACATCCTAAAGCCTCTTCCACCCCACTGTATTATAATTTTTATTTTATCCAATTAAAGATCATAGAATGTATTTTCCATTGGCATTTCCCAGCATTTGCAATCATAAGAATGTTCATTTAAGGGGAGATTCTTGAGCATACGGGCACCCTTAATGCAATAAAGAGAAGATAAAGTTGCTTGAACGCTGTCCTACAGTAATTCCATCTGTGGCAGGTTTTTTTGAGATGCTCTCAAACACTGCTTGGAGCAGAAGGAGAATCACTCAGTCTCTGGACACTGAAGAGCCCCACGGGCCAGCAGCTACATCCTGCTCCCCCTGCCGTGTGCCTCGGCAGTGAGGCAGTTAACAAAACATTTCTGTTCATGTGAAAATACAAAGCAGCTGCCTAGTTCTACACTTGGCAGAAGACAGCAGCCCCCTCTGCCCTCCTTGTCTTGTGCTGCTCTTGGATCATTGCAGACCTAGCCAGCTGTTGCATTCCACATGCCAGTTACACCAGTTTGGGGAAGCAAGGGCAGGGAAAGCTGTATGGCTGCTCAAAAAGGAATGAGAATAATACACCGCTGAACCAGAAAGGACAATATTTATATAATAAACATTTTCAGGCACATAATGATTCCTTTGTCGTCAAAATTTTGGAATAGTTAACTGTGCACATGACGAGTACACCTAATGCACACGTTCATATGCAGTTAATGTGCTCCCAAAGAGGCCGTGCACAGCATCTCTGGCCATCTGCACGGCCCTCCCTGCACCAGTCCTCACAAAACAGGGTGGGCAATCACACAGGCCCTCCTGAAAATAAAGTTGGGTGTAGGCAATGCCTCGTTTTTTATGTCTGTGAATATGCAAGTCGGGTGATTTTGTTTCCAAGTTTGAAAATAACGTGCTAAACCGAGCGCTGAGGGTTTACTGCAAGAAAGGTCACGGTAGTTCTGTGCTGGAGAGGGTGCTCAGGTAGGAACTGCAGTTTGGTCCTGAGGTATGCTGGGCACAGTCACAGGTATCAGCTGCAGACTGAGACTCTGAGTCAGAAGCTGAATTATTCTTCAGACGGGACAGGAATTTACTGAGCTCTGTTTCTGATTCAAATTTAGAATAAAAATCTATGTGAGTCAAAACAGGCTTAGTGTGAAAACTTTCCTGATACTCAGTCTCTAAAAGTTCTTATGTTTGATTTCTTGGATCTCCAGCTTGTAGCAATGTTTGCCAGTAGTGCAAGTCCTCAGTGGCCACCACATGGATTCTCAAGCCTTTTTTTTTTTTTTTTTTTTTTTAATAAAACTGCAAATCTTTAAAACAGGGGAAATACAGCCAAATGTAAAACCAACATTAAATGGCATCCAAGCAAATGGTACTTGAAAGAGGAGGGAAAAGATTTTCTTACATTCAAGACTTCTTGAAATTTCTGAATCACTTCTCTCAACAGATTTTTGTTTTAGAAGGAATTATCTGAAACCTTTTCCTTTTGCCATAATAAATTGAAATTATATATACCACAATGATATCATTAGGTCAAACAGAGACATCTAAAGATTCAGAACATTGCTATTTCATAATTGGACTATTTCCTATCTAAAGAAAAACTATTTCATTTTCAAAAGAGAAACACAGCTTTCTTTATGAGAATGTTTAAAAGTCCTTGTTCAATAATTTCTTTCAAAATGCCTGAGTGTTCAAAAAAGGCAGCCTTTCTCAGAGAATTGGGTAGATTTCACTGAAGTAGCAATCATGTGTTAAACCAAAGTCCTTGAGCAACAGCAAAATGCTTTATTAAAATAATGAAAAAAGCCTTTTCTTTCCTGCTCAGCTCAGGAGGTGAGCTCAGTGAACATAATGAAGTATGGTGCGTGGTTGTCTACTCTGGTTAATTTGTTATATCCTGTAATGCACAGAGGTTGGAAACTCGACTTGCCTTCCAAACAGCTTTCCTAGCACCTTCCTTCCCCATCCAGCCCAGGACACAGAGCCTCGACAGGAATATTCCCCCAGGATTCCTGAGCTCTGCTGCTCCTGGCAGCGGGACTGCCTGGGATGCTGGGGGTGCCCCATTGGGTTGGATAACTGCAGTGAGTGCTGGGTGCTGAGTGGTGCTCACCTGAGAGCTGTTGTTTGCAGGCTGTGGGATAATGGCTTGTTAGGTCAGGCATCCCTTATCCAAAAAACCCCTTTTCTCTTTGTGATGAGTGAAGTGTTATTGTTGGTTGGTGGTGTGTGGGATTTGTGCTAATGGCATTACTAACTGAGGTAGCATTGCAATGATAGTGCCAGGCTGCTCATTAATCACTTGCAAGGGGCTTTTGGTACCCAGGTCTGCCTGTGACTGCACAGATTTGCGTCTCCCCATAACAAAGTGTGCCAGGGGAGATTTAGATTGGATAGTGAGGTTGTTGAGCACTGGAAAAGGCTCTCAAAGGCAGCAACCATCCCTGAAGGATTTAAAAGACGTGTGGAAGCGGCACTTGGGAACATGGTTTAGTGGTGGCCTTGGCAGTGCTGGGGGAAGTGTTGGACTTGATGATTTTAGAGTTCTTCTCCAACCTAAATGGTTCTACTGTTCTGTGAATGGCCCTGCACTCACCAGCTGTGGGGTCACTTCAGCAAGAGCTCTTCTGAAGGTTTTCCCTCTGCACGGCTTTCCAATACTGCCTTTTAAAGGAATGTTCTTATTTTTGAGAGCTACACATCAAGCCCTTAAACTTGGTTGTCCTTTCTGAAGTAGAGGAAATAACCAAGAACCCCTGCTCAGTCAGGGCAGATCTCTTTGAAACCTTTGCTTTCCAGTTTGCATGAACACCAGGAGAGCACAGAATCCTTCACTGCTCTTTTACAGGGCTGGTTGCTCTGTGTAAGCAAGCTGCACTTTCACTGGGACTGGAACACAGTTCTCCTTCACCCAGGGCTAGTGGTTGTTCCAGAATTTATTCCTCTTTGACATTAGAAACCTCCCTTTTATTCTAAACAATTGTTTCAAGCAACTGACATTTTTTAACCAAAATACTTTTAATGACAAAACTGAACAGTTGTAATTACACCCCATGGCTCAGTCTGATGGATAATATTGCTATCCTCTGTAAAGCAGTCATCCAGCATCCCATTATGTGTCCCTAATCCCCAGGAACCTGAAGGGAGGAGAATTGGTGAGAAGCACAGAAATTTGGGGGGGCTCTTAGGTGAGTCCAGGCTGCTTCTTTGGCCACCCTGGATAAATTAAACCCTACACAACTGCTGCAGGAATGAAGATGGGAGGAAAAATTTTACAAAAGCAGTTGTGCACACAGTGGGAAAAGAGACAGACAAAGGATGATCCCACCTTACCTGTCCAGCCCCAGCTGAAGGAGGGGAACATCAGCCTTCTGCTGAAGGCAGCAGCTCCTGAGGCTCAGGTTCCAGGTGCTCCCCAGCACCTGGACAGGGGGACAGGGGACCACGCGTGGGCAGCGATTCCTCAGCACATCCCCCAGCTCTCCCACCAATTTTTAAAGCACATCACCAAGCTTTGGAGGCTAACTTCCTAATGAGGATAATTATTATTATTACATGCACATATATATACATAAAACCCCCAGATGCCCATGAGGTTTCTTCGGATTGTCCCAGAAAGAAAACATTTTCATTGTGTGGGCTGTGATTGGGAACACATGGACCCGCCGCTCCCCACTCTGGTACTAATTACAAGGGGAGCAGAGCCCAGTGCAGAGGTTTCTTTAATTCCTTGGGTTTGGAGCCTCAGCAGTCGAATTACCTGAGGAGGCTGGGACGTCTCTGGGGCACAATCAGTCATGCAGCATTTGGGTTAGGCCAGGGTGGGTAATATATACACGCTGGCAGCATTGTGCAGCCACCCAACTGGGGAAAGAGGAATTTCTCTTAATTAATGGCATGATGTATGACACGATAGCAGCACAAACTCCGTAATAAACCCCGATGCCTCCTTTCACAGCTCACACAGGATGAAAGCTCACTGGGATATCTGCAGGAATGGGGCACTCAGAAATGCTGGCAGAGCAGCTTGTGGTCAGGGAGCTTTAATAGCTGCACATGGAGCTTTTGATTCCAGAGTCGATTTTAGGCAAAGCTGCCTTGGAGCAAAGGAAGCAAGTTTCACTTTCAACCTTGCCCAAGGCTGCTGCCCAGGGATGAAGATAGCAGTGAGGACGACTGAAATCTTAATTTAATTAATTACAATTCCCAATAGGACAAGATTGGGAGGTTGGGTTCAGAGCATGTTTACCTGAATCCGAGCTAAAGTGGCTAAATTTGGCTTTCCAAATTCCAGTTTCTGCTTGGCACAGGACTGAGGCATAGGCTAGACGTAAAGCTCAGTTTCACTCAGATTTTCCCAAAGTATGAGGATACTCAGATTTTCAAAATATATGTTTACATTTAGAATAAATTTGGCCTTTTCCCACACTAAAAGCTGTTTATTTAAACCTCTCATTTTGGTCATGTCTTTTCCATCTTCTATTTCTTAGACTGCTAGGTCAAAAAGTGAGTAAATAGGTCAAGTGTTTCATAGAAAATGGAATACAGAGGCAATGTGGCTAGCACTTGGACTCCAGAGGTCTAAATTAGGCATATTAGCAAAGACTGCTATGAATTACTATTTATTCTTATGCTCTTTGATGGTGTTTGCCTCCTTGAAGACCAGTTTTGAGTTTCAACCAAGAAATGGTAGGAAATGGAAATGTCCCAGCTCTTGGCAACTGTGGAGATCCCTCAGCTGAGATCCTGGAAGCACAAAAACCTCAAAAAGAGAGAGATGGGGACAATAAAAACAAAATATGAAGCAAGAAAGAAAATCAGGGCCCACCAAATCCCGCAGAAAAACCAGGCACAACCCCTATGGCTCAGAGAAGGGGCACAGACCCCAGGCTGCAGACGTGACAGGAAATTTCCAACTGGCCTACTCACAAGAACAGTTTTAAAAAACATTTCAGGACCCTTCCGTGAGAAATTGACAGTACCTTGTGTCACTAGATTTAAAAAGGGATGGCAGATGTGTTTGAGCTGAGAGCAGGACCAGGGTGCTGTGTGACAGCTCCAGATCCATGAGATCTGCACGGGGCAGCCTGCAAGGAAAGAGCCCTGAGAGCAAACACAGCACCTTGGCCTTATCTCTGCATCACACATCGCACACCACAGTCCCTTTCCCTTCTCCCATGGCTCTCCAGAGAGGTGAGAAACAACAAACTCTCCAATGAGGAAAACAGTGGCATTCCCCAAGAAGGAAAGGAAAAAAAAAAGATCTTGTTCCAAACCTGCTGCTTCATTTAAGTATAAAACTTTTTTATTTTCCTTTTTTTTTTTTTTTTTTGAGATAGCAATTTAGTGTGGCAAATAAAAGCCCAGCTAATTTTTAAATCAGCATGTAGCCAACTCAGCCACCCAGTAGATCTGTCCTTGGGCAATATTACTGAAGCACACACAATCTATACTAAAGTGATCAGCTTCCCTCAGGCCTGCCAAGGGGATGCGTTAGGCGAGCCCAAAATATGACAGAAGGAAATTTATGTGCAACTTTTACACATAATATCTCATTATGACTCTCCCCAATCTTTCAATTTTAAAAATAAACGGCCTTTGTAATGATTTTACCAGCAGCGTGTTGGAAAGGAGATTGAAAAAGAGAAAGGAAAGTGGCTTTGGCCACAGTTATTTCTTTTGCTCTTCTTCTCTCGGGTTTTTCTTTAATTTTCCTGAAGATGTTTCCACTCAATTTAGGAAGAAATGGAATTTCCCCCTCCCTGCCATCACTCTTTTTCTGTTTTGCCCACGTTCTCAAAGAATGGAATGGCTGACATAATGAAGCCTATGTCAATAGCAAAGTCATTTTGACCAGTTGGTAAATAATGAAAGTTTCCACAACGTGCAAGCCAGCTCACCCAGGGTACGAGGGCTTGGTCCCCTCCCAGGCCAGCAAACTGTCATCCCCTGCACAGCACACACAGCTGAGAGCTGTGCCTTGCAGCAAGGAGAAACCAGAGCCCAGCTGAGCCCAGAGGCAGATGCTGCCTTGCCACGAAGAACATGCACTTTTGGACACTGGAGTGCTGATTGCACAACCCTGTCAGCTGGTGCTGGCAGGATCAAGCCCAAAATGGAATGGAAAAAAGCTAGAATAAATAAGTATGCACAAATAAGAGGGGGGAAAGCCCCAGTGGTGATTGATCTGCCATACACAATTGCCAGAGCTGAGCTCCAGCACTGAGTTTGATAAAGAAAGGGCAATTCTGTTGCTTCTCCCCCGAGATGCCAATCCTGGCATGATTTTCCATGGTTTCATTGTGGGCAGCAGCAGGAATGATGCTGCTCATGCTCCACAGACCACAGCTGGAGAACCCAGGGGAGGAACATATACCTGGAGTGAGAATCAGCTATAAGCATTTTTGGGAACAACCTCCTCTGAGTGGGGGTGAGGAAAACAGACAAACCAAACTCTCACAGCCTCTGCTGGTAGCAGAGTGGGATGTTCTCAGAGTGGGAAGCAGAATCACTGCCAATGTACACTGATGGTGGAGAGAGAGAGTTCCCACTGCGGGCTGATGGGCAGGGGACTATTGTCAGGCAGAGAGAACTGGAGCAAATGTAACAATATCCCAATCTGGACAAAAAAAAGCTTTCACAGCTACACAGTACTGTACTGTGTTTCCTTTGCACCCCAAGCATCTTTTGAGGAGACACCAGTCCTTATGTCTCTCTTCCCCTCTCTGAAGGCACGTTCTGGGACAGGGCCCTGCTTTTAACCATATTCTCTTCATTCATTCATTCATACAGGGCTCTTTACTTTTCTATATGACTGCACACTGCTTGCTTCCTTTTTTGGATGCACTTATGAGACCAGCAGTAAAGCTACTGGAACCAAAGGTCTGTAAATATCTTCTGGAGGACTTATCAATCACACACCCCTCCAGTGTGTCCAGCACTGACAGCTCATCAATATCTGCTCTCCTGGAGGCTGTGGGTGATCCCTTCCCTCAGGTGCCTTGCAGCCACGTCTTTGCTCTCAGGGATAAGCTATGAATGGTTTGTGTAGTTCTGGACAAACCCCAAAAAATATTGAGACTGGGTACTAAAGTAAATAAGAAGAATGCACATTTATTTATTTATTTATTTATTTATTTATTTATTTATTTATTTAGTAAATAGCCATGACAAAAATGACACCAGAAAACACAGAGTGTAGAAGAAAGATACATATCTTGGCAAGAAGACTGTGCATTTTCATCTTATTTATGATGTATTAGTTCTACATTTAAAGAGATCATTCATTTTAGGCAGGAAAATTTCACTATGTTTATTCTCTTCCAAACAAAAAAAAGACAGAAGTTCAAAAGGCTGATCCTCAGTAGCTTATTCCATATTACCTCATACAAAACAACTGGAGGTGAGAATTCAACCAAGATTTCTCCCGGGTGACTTTACAGACTAATGCAGCTCTTTTAGCATCCCACCACAGCCTGGAAAAAAAGGTAATTCATAAAAGGAATCTTCTAACAGAGGGCTGAAACTGGACATACTGAATTTAAAAATAGTTAAAAGTAATTTACCAGTCAATGGTGGTCAAAAGTAGCATCACTGCAATACTTGTTTTGTGAGGCAACAGCTACATGAACTTTGGTACCAATAGTATTAGTGGCAAAAAATGTCATCAGGTGAATAGAATTTAGGAGACAGTGGCAGAAAATCATAATCCTGGGAGTTCCTGTGGGCATAATGCAGTCAATGAATACTTTGGACCTCATTTTTCCCCACTAAAAGGTACAATCCATTAGGTTGGGGAGAATTCTTTTTTTCTTAGATGCTTTTGAATTTGGCATCTGCCATGGACACACAATGTATGTGAAGAATGGAAGAATCACAGAATGGTTGGGGGTGGAAGGGACCTTAAAGACCTTTTCATTCCAATCCCCCCTGTCAGGGACACCTTCACTAGACCAGGGTGCTCTGAGTTCCACCCAGCCTGGCCTTGAAACCTCCAGGGCTGGCCATTTCAGACTCATTTTGGACACCCCTGACACAGGCTGCACATGAAATATCTGAATATAAAAATCCTGAACACTGAGCATCCAGAGGGGAATGCTGCAATTCCACTGACTGCAGTGGAAATGTGGAGTCCTGGAGTGGTTTAAATTAGAAAGACCTGTAAGATCAACAAGTCCACGTGTTTCAGTTATACCATAATTGCTCAGCATGTACATCAAACAGCAAAACAATTAGCATGTGACTGTACTTCACACACCTGAACATCCCCCACTTCACTGAATCCTTTATATGGAAAAATTTGCCTCTTTAAATAGGTTTAAAGCAAATTTGCCTCACCTCTTTCCACGCTTGCCACATCTCCAGGTATTACCTGGCAATGCTACTGCTCTCACTGAGCAATCTGAGGCTAAAACCCTTGAAGTGAAGGCACCTTTGTTCCACCACTGGATTCTTTGGAAGTACAAGGCATTGGACAAATCCCAAACCCATTTTTCCATCTGTTGAATGAAGAGCCTTTCTACTGAGCTGTTATAACTGGATCCACCAATAAAGAAGTTGGGTGTATCTTTGCCATATTTTTTTTTAATGTGGGGGAATGAACACATATTTCTTTCCAAACTCATTTATTTCCAAAAGAACAGACTGACTAGAAAGATCAGAATTTAAGAATATTAAAAATGACAAGAGGCTGGGAATGAGAGCAGAGTCCACTGCAGTGGGGTTTTTTCAGCCTGGTGTGCTTTTTTGGAGACCTCCTGTCCCAGGCCAATGTCACACTTCTGCTCCCAGCAGGATGACCACAGAGGAGAGGACCTGGTCTGGCCACTTGGTCACAGCTACCTCAGGCAGCCAAGAAGTTCAATGACTGCCTGTGGTTTCAAATCCCAGAACCCATAAAGCACAAATACAGGTTTCAAATGTGAGGCTGTGACCTCTCCACTCACCAATAAAACATGCCCAAAGTCACAATAAACAAAACATTACAATTCAGGGTGGCAAGGCATAAACCAGTCATATGTATTTTCTTTCTGGCCACTTAAGCAAATCTTAGCTTTTACCAAAAACTACCTCGGTGAACTAAGTTAGCAAAACAATCCTGATTACAACATAGGTTAGAAAAAATAAGTCAAATAAACTCAACCTAGAGTTTCTCATGGGATATTTTATGTTCTTGCTGTTGCAGAGTGGAATATGGGCCAGGATAAACATGGAAGGGACACAAGTGTGATAATATAATGACACCTTTTATTAGCTCAAAGACGAAAAAAAGAATAACAGAACTTTAGATAAATCAAAGGTCTTTTTTCTTCACTTTCAAGATGCAGAAAAGAAAAACCACAGGTTGTATATTCCTGACAATGCTCATCTTGTCAGGAGCATGAACCCACGCTGTCGGTTCTTCATGTCTGGATAGCCAGCAAGGGAGGGTGAGGGGGAGAAAAGGAGTGGCTTTGTAGAACTGAAGGAGCTGACATCTGGTTGTACAACGATACAAATTTCCAGGTCACACTTAACAGCGTGAATAATAAACTGCAGAGAGTTGCTGGCTACTCCCAGAGTGACGCTGGGTAACCTTGTTGGGCTGTTTTCCCCGGGCTACCGACGGAGCCCCAGCCGATCGCAGTCAGGGCAGGAGCAGAGGCAGAATTTTAGGAAATACTTTTGCAGGGATAAAGATGGGCACCCCTGTGCATCTGGGAATCTCCACGGAGGGGACAAGATTCAGAGCTGCTGGATGGAAAAAACCCAAACCAAACAAACCCTAAAAAACCCCAAATAAAAGAAACAGTAGCCAAGAGGAGATAAACCCATGGATAAAAGAGATGTGCTGGCAGTCTGGTATCTGCTGGCTATTAGCAGAGTTGGTGCAGTGGATTAATGATTTCTTTTCTGCCCTCTTACATCTCTTTCAGCCCCTGCCATCATTTATTATAACATCCTTACTTTGCTGCTCAGATTGACAAAAGGGGAATAAACTTCACCCTGCAGGTGTTTTCAGGAGAAAATACCTTTTCCCCAGGAACTGGATACTAGATTTAGAGAGTAGTAGCTATTTTTTTCCAGCAGTTCCAGGCACTGTGGTAGCAGACACTTTTACCCTGGGTATTTCAGATATGCCCAGCTATGTCCTAAACAATACTGGTCTCCTGTGAATATACATTTTTAAATGTAGGAAGCATTTTAGAGCAGTGGGCTAGAAAGTGTATTAAAGGATCTATCATGTTGATTTTAAAGGATTACATTTTGACATCTTTGGTGCAGACAGACCAAGAAGCTTAAAATGTATTTATCACACAAGAACCAGATAAAATCCATTTTACTAAGTAGATCTCAAACTTCCTTAGCTATAATGGCATTTTTTTTTTCAATTGACTAAAATAATAAAATAATAATAAATGGATTAATAGGATTTAGGATGACTGGAAAGAAGAAATAGTCTCTAAAGGAAATTTCAGAATGCAGGCAAGAGAGATGGAAAGAGGGGGCTTTCCTAACATTTTTCTTGTTAATAGCCTCCTACCTTCATTTAGCGCAAAGCTACAAACCACTTATTTCCCTAATGTCAGTATAAAAATTTAAAATACATTTATAGTTATTATTTGTTACATATGTTTATGGCTGCAGAGGTGCAAAGAGGGAAAGCAGGAGGAGCCTAATGCAGGGAGGAGGCAGCCAGAGAAAGGCTGAAGGAACAAGAGAGAAGTCATCAACTAATCAGCTCTATCAGGAGCCAAGGTTGGGCTCAGCAAGTGTTTGAGGAAGGGTCAGGGAGAGGGACTGGCCCCATGCAGGGATTGCAGTGGCTGATGGAGGAGCAACAGGCCTTGGGTTGGGCTGCAGCACGGGCTGTTGACCCCATGTCTCTGCTTTTCATGGAATAAGACATTGCATTTTTCAATTTTTGCTCCAACAGCATAACCCAGAGGTACAGTAAAAGGAGAACAAAAACCTGCCTTTATACCAGGACCGGTTTGTGCATTCTCCATAGGACGAGGAACCTCTGGACCAAGGGGAAGGGCTGGGAATATCCCCATGGGGCAGCCCTGGGAGTGTGCACAACTGCTCTGCAACCCAGCAGCTGACAGCTCACCCGCCCTGCCGAGCTCCAGAGCTCCAGGAAAAACCTTGGTGGATTCTAAAAATGGCTGGAGCAAAGATGTTCCATCTCCAGGGATTGCTGGAAGCCTGGGCTGTAGCACAGGAGTTATCCAAGGACCACAGCGAGGATAATTCTGCTGATGCTGGGCGTGCCCTGGCTGGTTCAGAGAGACTCAGACAGCACCAGGGAGAGTGCCCATGGATTGGGAGATAGAGCCCACACTGAGCTGCTGCTGCAAGCTCTGGGGACACAAACAGTGTTGGCCACCACCTCACTCCCACCCACTTGCCCCACTACCTCCCTAAAACTAGGGAAGAGAACCAAACAGCAAAAAAATTATGCCTTTATATCCCTTAAAACTGCTTTTCTGCCTGGTCCCCTGCCAAATAAGCTATTGTTTGCTGCAGTAGCAAGCTGAATAAAAATTAAATCTCTTCAGGGTTATTTTTATGGATTAAACAGCTTTTAGTTAACAATTATTCTGCCACTAAGGCTAACATGATTTAGATGTTCTCTTTTGTGGAAGAGAACAAACTGGCATGTGGACAAGTGGAGAATGCCAGGTTGCAAAGCACCTCTGATATCCAGTTAACATCTGGGCAACTTCATGGGATACAGTCCACAGGCTTTTTTGTATTTCTTTGCCACAGGGAGCTTTGGAGGGTGAATGTTTTTGGAGACAAGGTCTACAGAGTAGGCCAAACAACATGATGTAAAAACATCAGCTTTACCAAAGTACACTGCACCTTTATCCAGGCCTATATTGAAATACTACTCTTTGCAATAAGCATAATGAAAAGAGAGAGAAACCCATATTTTTTGCCAATTTTGGAAGAGCAAGGGTGGCTTATACTGCAGGAGAGTCCAAATGAGTGGCTGCAGTTTACCTGTCTATACATGGCTGCTTAGACAACAGCAGAAATGGGCCTTGAGAGAGGAAATGCAAAAGAAAGAGAAATGCATGAATGATCTGTAGCATTATTTACTGTAGCAGCTTTGGGTCATTCCACAGGTCACATATTTGCTTTATTGGATTAGCAGTGAACACATGTGTGCATCACACACAGAGAGCAAATTCTTGTCTCTTTTTTGTCTGACTTTTTGGCTAGGTGGCAAGAAAACACCATTTTTCCTTTACCATAGTGAAGCACTGACAGAAAGCTTCACCCCAGCACTGCCAGCCTCACCCCAAATCTCTGTCCAGCTCTCCTTCAGCCATCACAGATGTCTCCTGTTTGTCCCAATATGGTCCCATTAACCTGAGCCACTGCTTCAGCCTCCCCTCCAAGCCATTCATGCCTGTGGAGTGGGCAGCTGGTTACCAGCCACAATCCTGGTTTTGTGGAAATCAGACAAATCTCCCATTTCTGGAAGGAGTAGCTGTCCTAAATATCCATCACTGGTGCAGCTCTTTAAGAGCACAGTAGCTCTCCACCAAATTGAATCTTCCTTGACAGCTGGCAGCACATCAGAGACAGTTCACAGGCATATTTTTTCCCCTTTCCTAACAGGAAATAGGGCTTGTGTTACATTTACAGTGACCTGGAGCTCCGGGGGCAGACTAATATCTCACCTAAACAAACAGACAGTATTTCTTCCCCAATACAGGCAGATGGGCTGAAAGGGAAAGCTGCCTTGGCTCTGGCCCTCCCAGCTCCCAGCAGCAGTGTGGGAGGCACCAACCACGTGCAAACCTGTGAACACCAACACAGGGAGCCCTGACGCAGCACAGGAGGATGGCTCAGAAAGTTTGGAGCTGCAGGTCAACTTTTGCACTTGGTCTTTGTTTTTGTTTTTATGAAATTATCGTTGTCTCACCTCCTGTGGACCTCAGGGGGGATTCCTCTGATGGTCTGAGCTGGGAGGTTCATTGCTCAACCCATGGTAAGGCAGAGAGGACCCAAAGAGCCTCCTCTGCTAAACCTCTCCACCTCCTTGCAGTCTGCAGCATTTCCCCAGGAGGTTCCCTCTTGCCTTTGTGGGGACAGGGAGATAATTCTGGGCTTTATTTGTGGTGGATTTGAAAAAGCAAACTCCAAACTGTGTGAAATGACTCTGGGGGACAGTAACTTACAACAGATGTCACGATTGTTCAGTGTCTGACTGAGGAAAGAGCTCTCAGAAATAATAAACGCCTACATATGCTTGCAACACAAATAGTATTCAGATACTATTTTTCTTGGATTTCCCTGCCCTGATATACTCATGTCTGCTTTGCCCTGAAGTGATAGCCTGTTCATCCCTTGTAAAAATCAGAGAAACAAACCCAAACTTGATGGGGAAATCTCCTGATTGCAAAACTCCACACCATAAGTGCATCGCACCAAGCATGCACACGAAAAGCAGAAGTGAAAAGAAGTTTCACATCCATTAATTCCAAAATGCCAAAGGCAGCAGAAAATCCTGCATGTTTCAACGGCTCACCTATCCCAGAAATGGGATTCACATCTCTGCTGCCCCAAACCCTGCTCAGCTTAGCAGGAGCTGCTGTTCTGGAATAAACAGGATTTGCTTCAGATCTTCAGCTTCCCCCAGCATGCACAGGATCAGGCCTCACAAAGTTCCCATGCCTTCGGGATAACCAAGGAAAGCACAGCTTAGAGCTGAAGGCAACAAATCTCCCGTATCTCAAATAGTTTTTGCTTTCCAAAATACCAGGGAAAACTAAAAACTGCAGCTCGTCCCCTGCATGCCTGTCCCCTATGGCAAAAAGGGAGTCACAGCAGGGTGGAGGGACTGTCTGACAGCTCGGGGTGAGCACCCACGACAGGGAGCCCCTCTGTGCAACTCCTTCCTGGGCCTCGGCCCATCCAACAGGATTCCTGTCTGAATCCAGTACAGGAAAAAATACACTTCAGGCTGCTGAGAGCCAGACAAAGTCTGCCTTTCTAGACAAAACCAGAATAGCAGCAGGAGGAGTGAAATCCAAAGTGGGATCAATGTCTGTAGCAGAAAATATTCTCTGAGGGAGCAGCAGAGAGACAGTGTCAGGCGCAGGAGCGATGCTGCTGGAATGACTGGCTTTGAGCTGTCCTGTTGGCTTTTCAGTGAAACCACAAGTGTGTTGATGTTAGGCACAGAGCTCTCTCTCCCTGGTTATTTCCAGGAATCGGCCATGGGCAGTTGACAATTAGAAGAGCAGTGTGAGAGCTGTGGCTGGCCAGTCCCCGCAGCTCTGAAGTTCTTGGTTCAATTTTCTTGCAAGAGAAACAGCTGTTGACCTTGGGTTTTCTGTGTCACTCATGGCCACGGCGTTGGACAGAGGTATTTTAGGATGACTGTGTCTGTTTACTCCACCAGTTACAACATAACCCCTACAAATCGCACCTTGTTAGGTGGACAAGCAATGTGCCAGCCAGCAGTCACTCCTACTTGTGTGGATACTCTCTAATCACCCCTTTCTCTCCTTCTGGTAGGGCAGGGTTGAATTGGGGAAAGCAACTGAGTTTTAACTCCCTGAATCTATTTTGGGGCCCCCAAAACCTCCTGCTGAAGCTTGGTGAAACCCTATGCCAGCCTCAAACGAGTGAGAATTTTCTGTGACTGCATCCTGTGGTTTCAGCTGGTTTTGCAATTAAGCTTGTGTCCTAGTTTCATTCTGAATTTCAGCTGATGCCATGCTCAACTCAGATAAATCAGAATCTTAAAATGAAGCTCAACCCTGTGTGAGCCTCTTCTCTGAACTGTTGCCCTACACTTTTCTGTTGTTGTTGTCATTCTCTTTTCGATCTTTCCCACCTCACTCCCAGTAAAGTCTTCCCTGGTCACTCCTCTTCCCTTTATGTCCTAAGAAGGCTTTCAGGGTGTTTGGAGGTGGCTACTGGGCCTTTCCTTGCAAATGCACTTTGGTCAGTGGCTTTGCTTTGGGCCCTCAAGAATTGCTGAAAATGTAATCACAAGCAGCTCTTCTCTCCATGGATGAGCATGTGCTGATGGACTTTGAATGCTGGGCTCAGTGTCCTCCAAAATCCCATCTGGTGTGAGCTGATTGCTGCCTGTGCATCAGGAGAGCTCAGCAGATAGGACAGAGTTTGTGTGGCCTGAGAGGCACTTTCTTGCAGTGTTAATAGTCCAGAGCATGAAAAAGTAGGAAAGATAAATAAGCATTAAAATGAAGAAGAGTGGTCAAGCTGCTCAGATCTTTCAAATGCTCAAGGGCTTCATGTCCTTCCAGGTGCCTGAAGCTGAGAAGCTGAAATCTGGAATCTAATCTAAAACTGAGAAATGAGAGGTCAGTGGGAGGAGGCCACTTGTTCCTGCTGAAGGTTTGGAGATGCAGGCGTGTGCTTTTTGTTTTGCAACTGAAGGTGTTGCCTCCATCTGTGTAAACAAGGAGCAGAGAAAGTTAACATTACAGGGCAAATACAGGAGAGGGAAGGAGGGCTGAGCAGGTTTTGACTACACAGCAGAAAAAAATGATGGGATTTCAGCTTCAGCTCAGTTGTGTTTTCATCTTCCAATACAATTCATGAGAAAAAGAGCAAATGCCCAACAAGAGGGAGAAAAGGGAAAGACCTTTTGAGGACTGTACCAGCCAGGCCAGCTGTATCACCTGTGAGAATCAATTTGATTTTTGTGTGGTGGGAAGTGTGCTTAGTACTCTAAATAATGCTGTGTTTTCTGGAATGTTACACGGAGTCCCAGCTAGATGGGGTCCTGAGTCGACTCAGCTGGAGGGAAAACTCTGCAGGAGTCCCATGCAGATAAATAAAAATAGATATAAAAAATTCAGCACCATTCAGGTATTTACAGAGGTTTTGTTATTAGGTACATTAAAATAATCCCCAACAGCCAATGAAGCCCTAAGCAGTGTTACCTTTGTGAAATTAATCTTTATGTATTACCTCTGTATAAAGGCATAATTTTTATGTCTGCATTATCCTGATCTGCCTTGCCCTGCCCAATATTCTCCAGCATTCCCTTTGTTACCTATAACTTTTTTAGAGGTTCTCTCATATATTCTTTCAGGTGCATCTAATCTGCTGGATAAGACGCTGAATTTGTTCATTTTGTTAAAAAGCTTCTGCCAAAAAAAAAGTATTTGCTTAAAGCTTGTCACGTATTAATAAAAAGCCCTGCCTAAGCAGGGTCAGAATCAGAAGTGTCACACAAAGAGTTAATAGTGAAATTTTTTAATAAAACATTTTTTTAAAAGTCAGATCATCAAATCCCATGAAGTCTGTGAGTACCTCAGGATGTGGCTAAATTGCAGAGAAAAGGAGCAAGTCTTGCATGCAGATTCCTGTTGGATGTCACTGCAGATCCGTTCTGTCCTGGGTTTCTTTAAGTAAAACCAGGGTGTGAGGGAGTCAGGGACAGCTCTGCTCCAGCAGCAACTTCCACCCAGGAGCTGCAGGGGCTGGGGCTCACACCTCACCCAGGGCCACTGGATAAATTACAGGCTCCCACGATGGAGTTTGGTCAACTGGAATGAAAGTAAAATATCAATTTACAGTATTTTTTTAACTGGATAAAGGAAATATTAATGATGGACAAATAGAAAATATATGTAGTGACTGGAACAGAATTATGGAGAAAAGCTTAGAAGCTCTTACAAGCAGCTTCCATTGGCTCAGGCTGTGTATTCACAGAGATACCAGAAATCTTTTACATTAAAAAAACCAGAAATCAATCTGTGGAAAAGCTGGTGAAACTTCCTTTTCTCAGCTTTGAGTGTGGGCCCATAATATGGTTTAAATATTTTTAAGCTATCAGATAATAACAGATGCATGAAGCTTTCCCTGTGACCCTCTCCCTGTCACATACAGCCCCCAAATCAGATCCAAACCGGATAGTGTGGGCAGAACAATGGGAAGCAGATAGCATCTGGTGCTGTAAAACTAAACACAAAAGAAAGGAAGAAGAAGAAAAATCACACTCCAAGTGCTTAAGTAACTGTCTCCTTCCCTCTTCCACCTTTTTTTTTTGCTTATTTTTTTTGGTAACTCGATGGAAATTCAAACCTCAAAGCAGATCTTGGAGGAGAGAGCCTTTAGGGCAGGACAGGGGGAAGGAGATAACTTTCCTGAGACCAGGTCTGCTGCCTTTTCACACAGGTGAAGAGTTGGGAGGAGCTGGGCAATGGCTTCTCTGGGCAAGACTGCACTCCCTAAAATAAAGAGGAAAACTTGGTACCATCCACCAACCTTGATTCCACACTTCAGCAAGGTTCCTTACTATAATATATTTACTATTCAATATCAACAGCACTTCTTATTTTTCTGTTCAAAATTGTCAGGCAGTGAGTCACAGGGTGGAAAAAAAAAGGGATGTGATTTCTGTGATCCATCTTGTACAGGCAGTAATATAAAAGGTGTAAACAATGTATTATTGCTGTCATTCCTGCTGGCATATAATTAAGAGCATTTAGGAATCCACTGGACCCCTCTATGACTTCCCAGTACAAAAACTTTGTAGAATATACATAAATTGTGAAAGTACTTTATACCAACTTCAAGTCTTTTTTCTTTTATCTTTTTTCTGTGTATCAAAAAAAAAAAAAGCAGATTCAATGAAAATGCAAAGGCAGCTTCTGAAAAATCAGAAGTCAAAACGAGATGAAATGCTTCACACCACACAAATACACAAGATTTGTCCTGCCAGCCTAATTATGTGAGGAACCAGCCCTGAGCTCTACCCTTTTTATCCCTCTTAACAGTGTAAACTACTCAAAACTGGAGGGCACATGTCACTTACACTGACATGCAAATCATTACTGCTTTGTCTGCCAGGAAATTTGTGTAAACCAATGCTGAGTTCAGGTTCATTATATTGACATTTTTGCCAACAAGTAAATTGAAAGGTTACATTGTTGACATACCAGATGTTATGCAAACTGCTTTTCAAACCATGGTTTCCATACATCTCTATAAATAAATAAATTAGACACTTACAAATGGTGTGTGAATCAATATATGGTAAATCACCAATTTATATACACATAGCAAAAACTACTGTGTATAAACCCCATATTTCACACAATGTCAAAACCTCCGTTTCCACCCAGTACTTTTCATTTCCCTGAAAATAGCTGTCATCTATGTAAATGTTTTCCCTCGAGACCAACTGTTCTTCATGGTAAGAACAGTACACGGAAACCTGGGTGCCTGAATTAGCACATGGTGTTATCAATGAGAGTTAAGAATCCAAGTGAGAGCTGGGCTACAACACAGCTTTAAGGTTTTGAGTTTATGTAGCTAAAAGAGTAGATTTGCATGTGCTAATTTCAGGAACACTCCCTTTTTTAATATGGATTGGCTCCAGTTTGGATTTAGCCTCAGGGTATTTTGACCCCCTCCTTCTGCATTTTTTTCTCCCTTGACTCAAATAACAAAAATGAGCAAAATGCTGTTTGTCCAATGACTGTTCTCCCTTCTTGGTGATGCAAATCAGCATTGACCTTGGAAATTCAGACTCTATGAAGAACATGAGGTTCACAGCAAAATCACAAGGGTTGATACTGTGATTTTAAAATGCTGCTTCACTCCCTCCGTTTCAGGACTAAAACTAAGAGGGGCTGCCCCCGGCTTAGCTTACAAAGGACTTCAGGTACCTCAGGCTCTACTACTGCTGCAGAGAAAATGGTGTTTGGTCCTTGTTTGGTCTCCCACTGCAATCATTATTTCTCCAGAAGTCCCCTGCAGTGCCCACTGTTTCTTGCCGTGCCCAGTTTCCAATGTATGAATTTATTGTGGTGTAAATCTGGGCAAAACAGACTGATATCCTAAATCTCCAGCTGCAGAGAAATGAGATTTCCTGGAATGATGGTGCTGCCTTATGCCAGTTGCCTCATCTCCTGATCAAAGAAATGTCATAACAGATCAGCTTTTATGTGGGACCTTACGTACATTCAACATACAGACACAGAATGGTCTCAATACACTCCAAAAGGCTCCTCCAAGCTGGAAGAAGCCTTGATCAGTGCAGACCCTTCTCAACCAGCTGTGACACAGGACTGTGTCTTTCCCACTTTATAATTCTTTGCTGAGTGCTCATACTGAAATTGTTTCGTAACCACATGAATTTGGAGTTTTCATTTCGCCCTTGGAAGAAATGTAGAGCCTGGCACACTGACAAGTATAACAGTGTGTAAAAGCACAATTAACTTATGCTCCCACCCCATTTTTTTACATTTCTAAGGAAGCCCTGAGATTTCAGAGTGATTGTTTTCACTTCAGAGCCAGCAGCACAGGATCACTTCATCAGCAGTGCCGTGCAAAGCCGGCATGTTCGGCCGCCGGCACGAGCCCCCCGCTCGTGATGAGAGAGCTCACAGCACATCCTGCTCCTTCCCCAGCAACAGGCTCCCCAAACCAGGGAAATGGCAATTAAACAGGCCAAGCACCAGTTAAATATGGTGCTAACAGACTTAGGCACCATAATCCCAAGGTTTTCTCTTAGTGCAACCAACTTTTTAATTTCAAAATGTGGATTTGTCTATGCATAAACAACTAGCACCTTAGAGACTAAAGATCAAAGCTTTTCAGTACATTTGAGTCGGTTTATGCCCAAAGATACTGAAGTTATCTACTTGCCATGTATTTCGAGATCCTGAATTTTCAACTCACCTTGATGAAACACAGACAGCTAAAAAGAAAATGCTTTCAGTCACTCCATGCCAAGATCCCAACACTACAAATGTTTATGAACTTTGGTATTTACCTGCTTTCCAAAGACAGCTTGGGAGAGCACAGTAATTGTAAATGTTTGCAGAATACAGCCCCTTCTCTCTGACAATGACCTGCTGCATCTGAGACAGAGCAGTGTGGGCCAGTCTGAGGCAAGAAATTTTTTTAATTATTTTGAGGCTGTTGAAAGAGCAAGGCTGAAGTTCCCTGTGCTGAGCATGGGTGCTGTATCAAACCATTGCTCTGAATTTGCTTCTAAGATGACTTCAGCTTGCTGCCACTTGCTTCCCCAAGGTCTCAATGACACCACATAGAGCATCTCACTGGCATTTCTTCTTCCTGAGTGTAGGATCCCAAAACTCTTTGCTAGTCTCACAACAGATCTTAGCAATTGTCTATTTTCCTTTTAGTCACCCTGTCATTGACCTATCTTTGGCAGCTACAAGTAGATATCTCATTAGTAACATGTAGATATCTCACTAGTAACATGTAGATATCTCATTAGTAAGTGGTGCTAACACAGATCAGAGAAGTTTTCAGATTTAATCACCCCCATAATCGCTGTAATAATCTTGAGTGAAAAAAACCCAAGCCAAACTTCCAGAGTTTATCTGCCTTAGATTCCCTTAGAGTTTGCTTTAGATATCCACTAGACTTGTCACTTCTACGGGAAAACACTTTAAAACCACTGTCCAGCTGACTGTCACTTCAGAACCACTGTCCCTTGGACCATAAAGGGCACAAGGCTCAGCCAGGTCTCACATTTCCAGCAGCATTTCCAGCACTGCACAGGCTCTGCCCTTACCACCGAGCCCATACTGACATTTTGCCAGACACAATCATCTCTGGCTAGCCTGGCAGCTTGCAAGCTCTCCCAGGCACATGGTCTGGAGAGCCTGGCTGTTACAGAAGGAGCAGCCAGCTGCAGCAATGGATAAAATTGCACCTAGAAGCAGAACAAAACACCACGAGGGCGAGCCTCTGTGATCTCTCTTTCACAAGCCTGTGCCCAGATCTGTGCAGGGTTTTAAAACTCTGTTTAAATGCATGGATAAATCAATTAAAGTACTCTGCCACTCCCAAAAGTAGCAAGGGTCACAAATTGAGAGCAAAACACACATATATTCATGGGAAAGGCCAAGGGGACTGGGTAGTTTCATATTGTGATGCTTTGCTCTGTGGATTCTGATTATTTTTTTTAAATTGATTGTTCATTTTTAATGGAGTTCTAATGAAACACCCCTAAGCTCTGCAGTGGTTTGCATCTATGGCTAGCAAGCCAAATACCAGTGTGTTTTGTTTCACAAGTAGCATTAGAGATAAGAGAGGGTAAGATCGTGCCCTGGTTTTACAAGGCTGTAAGAGGCACTTAGGGGCCATACAGTCTCCTGCTTGGCTGCCTAAAGCCCACTCTGGTCATTAAATAATGTGAAAGCCTTATAATAACAGCTGGTGAGTAATCTATTCCCTTTGTACAAATGTTTTACATTTGTCACTATAACCACTGCACAGAGACAGCTCTACTCTCCTGAAGGCTGAATCTTGCCCAGATTTTTTTTATTATTTACTCAAAACTGCACCCTTACAAGTCACCACTTGCCAAATATTATCACATCATGATGAGAGCTTACATTCTGTAGTAGGTATAATCAAAGGATGGTAGTCACAGGATCTTTATGACACCAAGGTAAGATGAAAAAATTAAAAAAGGAAAAAGGAGTGGGAAAGGTGTTAAAGAAACTCTTTCTTTGATACTACGCTTTCCAAGGGAAGTTTCCCTCAATCTGCAAATGGGAAGGAACCCCTCAGTTTTGTGTGAAGTGAAAATAAATTCAAACAAGCCCAGCAGAGCACTGGGAGTTGAGATCCACCACATGTGAAACACAGCTAAAGTTCTCTATCGTGCAAGTCACAACTGAGCTCTGTCAGACACTGACTCCCTGCTTCCCAGACACACAGGTTCACTTTCCCCCAAATTTCCTGGTTTTAACAGATCACATATGAACTGCACATGAGAATCACACACACCAAACATGCCTCTCTTGGTTCAGTGCCTCTTTGCTGTTATTAAAGAAATAATATTGCATTCTTGGACATCCCAGGACATCTGTGGGTCACCCTAGGTGAATGGCAAATTATTCCACTGAATGAGTTCTCCAGATGAGTTTGTGACTGACATGGTGAGGTACAGCCTGACAATGAATGAGAACCTGGACTTGACCCTGATTTCCTGGAGAAGGACCAGCAGCCTCCTTGCTCTAAAGAAATGTTAATTGTTCACCTCCCACTCCGTGTGGTCATTTATATCTTTTCTACTGGCCCACTTCCAAGCAAAGGTCCAAATATTAACCTTGCTTCCAACACTTTAACTGCTCTTCTCAGAGATGTCAGCCACACTCTGTCCCAGGCAATTCCAGAGCATACAAATTCCCTTTTTTCCTCAGACCCTTTGCCTTCCTGGCAGCACTATGGATACTTTCACATTATAATCCCTTAAAATGTTAAAAATTCCAAGTAACAGAGATGATGACATTTTTCTTCTATTTGTACAGGTCAGCTTAGGACCAAAGAATTTTACAGCCCTTGTCTAGAGTGAAGCCGTGCCCTGCCTTTGGTAGTGTCTTTGTACATTCGGGAAGGGAGAAGAGACAAGATTAATGCCTAGAGCTGCTCAAAGTATTAAAGCAAAGATTTCACCAAAATCTTATTTCTCATCAACCAAAATGTTCCTCAGCTCTGTGTAAGTTGCTGCAAAATCTAGATGTTCAAACTATAAAACAATTCAATATTTAGTTTTCAGGTTTTCAGAAGGAAATACCTGCATTTTTCATTAACAGTTAAGAACATTGATTTTTTTTTAAATTTCAAGCTTAAAAATTTAATTAACAAAAGCATTTAAATTAACAAGAATTACATTCAACCCCAGAAGGAACTGACAGCTTTTCAGTTCACACACTTCTTAAAGACAGATTTTTTTTGCAATGCACTCAAAATTCTTCACAAATATTTTGCTGCATGTTTTTAGAATTGTCAGAACATAAAAACAGCCATGGTTGCACCAGTAAGTTCCATGGCTGTGAAGGGCATAGACTCATGTGGCCTCCAACAGCTGTATTCCATCTAATTCTCCTACTGCAGCTTTAGTTTCCCCTTGGTTTGGCAACTCTGAAGGTCCAGAATATCTTGTGGATAACATTAGGCACGAGAACATAGGTAAAATTTAGTCTGCCTGGAAACAGCAGTGAATTCATGGACTTTTTCCATCCCCTGCTGGTCTTGCAGTAATGGTGCCACTCCAACCTACCTCTTTCTCCTACCTCTGTGCAGGACTCTATTCCAAGGGTACATTTGTGCTCTGCAAATGCATAAATGCACCACAGTGGTGCCAAGGAATAAAGCAGGACTGGCATCAGGTGAAGGGAAGGAGAATCTTTGCAAGGGAAAAGAAACCTGGGAGTGATGAGTCAACTCAATTCTCAGAAAGTGAGCACTGAGATGAGATGGGATGGGATGCTCTGGTGACAAAAGGAGATGTGACTCATAGGAAAAGTCACATGAAACATAAATGTGTTGCCCAATGCTCCCTGCTGTGTCTGGGGATGGCCAAGGCCCCACAGAGGTATCACCAGGAGGAACCTCTGCTGGTTGTGTGTGGTCACCTCTTCCCTGAAATCCAGAATCAGAGACTGAAAGAGGAACTAAACAAGATTCTGCGGAATTTATGCTTTTTCATAAACCTTTCCTAATGTTGCACCCCTTGCACCAAGCTCAGCTGTGGAGCTTTCTTTTGTGACTTGCACTCAATATCTATTATCAGCATCAATTGGTCCCAAATCAAGAGCTCCTCTTCAATGAGTCTCTGACTGTTGGAACAATGAATGCCAAATCACACTCTGTCCAAGAAGCTTAATATTTAAATGTAGGACAAGAGAGAGACAGAGACAAACAAGAAATAAAAGAGATCTAAAAGAGAACAACTGTGATAAGCAGGAGTCCCAGCACATTGTGCTCCCTGGAATTGTCAGCTCCCTTTGTAAGCATCATGGCAAGGGCAAACTTTCTTCTCTTGGTCCAAAAATAAGCTATATTTTGAATGTTTTCTTATAAATCTGGTTTGATCAGACATGGGAACTCTGGAATGAGAATAAACATAGGCTATCTTACCAGACAAATAACTCATTGGGTGGTTATCTTTGAGCTGTATTTCCCAAACAGTTTTATAATCTACACACACATATTTAATTGTATGCTCTACATGAAATGGTATTCATTTTGTGCCTTAGCCTCATCATGAAAACACATTTTCTGGATAATTGAGACATTTCAACAACAAAAAAAAAGATTTTATGACTTGTAGTGGACACGATCTTTTAGCAGTTTCTGGCTTGTGAGGTTACAGGGATCAGACCTGTGCTGCACCTCCTGTGTTAGGAAGCAAAGATCTTTCTTATATGAAAATAGGTTGAATTAATATGAAATTCCTTATATGTTCTTTCTTATATGAAAATAGGTTGAATTAAGGAAGTCAGCAATGGACTACAAACAACTCCATCAAAAGTTATTTCTAAAATAGCCCAGCCCAAAGTAAAGCTGGTGGAAATACTCCAAGTAACATCAGCAGAGGCAAGTCCTAAGTACTGCTCAGTGCTGGCACAATGCATTTACACAGAATTTTTTAATTGTTTGAGATATTCACATGCAAGGTCCAGTTAAAGTGAAGGCTCTGTCTCTACCTGAATCACCCCTGTGGTCTGTTCCCACACACAGGAAGCACAGATAGTCCAGCCACAGAGGAAGAGGTAAATTTAATCTATTCAGTGCCTTTCTCATCCAAGTAAAGAGTGGAATTGCAGGGGAGGAAATGAGGCAAGCCTCAGCTCAGCTTGCTGGCAGGAGCATCTCAGGCTGTGTGGGGTAGGAGACAGGAAAGCAAAAAGGCCTCCTGAGGTTAAACAGCCACCAGCAAATTACTGGCCTCCCTCAAACTGGAGGAAGCAGGGAGGAGAGGGATTTGAAGGGAAAATGAAATTCCTGCTCAAATTAGCAAAAGGATGATGCAGTTGAGATGTCACCTATTGCACTGGGCAAAACCTGTGGGCACAACAGGCACAGGGTGGGATTTCTGGGCTGTCCTGCTCAGGGCCAGGAGCTGGGCATTGATGGTGCTTGTGGGTACCTCCAGCTGAGGGTATTTTGTGGTTCTATGATTTATGATCACCTAGTGCAGAGAAACCCAAAGACATCTCAAACTTTTTATCTTAGATCTGCAGATAGATACAGATCTGAGAACCTCCACCTGCCACTGCCATGAGCAGAGGCTGTTTTCAAAAAGGACAGTGGCTCCAGCCCCTTGGACCAAAACTATTTCTGGAGATTTCACTCTAATGCTCTATAACCTGTAGCTCAGGGCACTAAACAATTTTCCTCTACATAGCTCATCCAAATCAGGCTCTGAATAGCAGTGAAATGAAGTGTTTACCACCAAATAATCAGAGTTTGGTGGCTGAAATAAGCTGCCAGTTGCATTGATGAGGCCTCAATTAGGCAGAATTCAGCAGTGCTGTACCACCAGCGTTGCCCAAAGCAGGATGGAAAAGGACTGTCTGACCACTGCTTCCCTGGGGACCTCCAGGGAAATGAGATGTATCTCATGAGCTTCTCAATCAGCAGAAATTGGAAGAAAAACAAATAAAACAGTTGGTGGTCTCAACTGTGTTTCTTGTGGGCAGTCGCCCATGTTGCAAAAGCTTTCCCTGTGATGGGCACTAATTGCTCTCCCCTGTGAGAAACCATAGTCAAGAAGTCAGAAGTGAAATTTTAATAGAGAGTAAAGGTCAGGGTGGCAAAAGCCCCAAATAAGGAGCCATTGGGAATTCTGGTCCCTGAGTAGGAAAATCCACCTGGACTCACCTGATCCACATTTAATCAGATGTAGGTAATCAATAAGTTGCTGTTTCAGGGTTTTTTCTACAAAGTAGGAAGAAAGGCTCCTCCAAAATCAGATCAGAGCTTCTGTGGGACACACAGCTTCCCTGAAGGTGCCCGTTTCAAACATCAATAGAGAGAAAGATCAGCCTTAAAACCTCACAAAACTGCCCAATCCCAGGTGCCCTGAGCCTTGGCCTGTGTATCTACATCACTCTGCAGACCAGCCCTGATTGCAGGATCTCCCTCACCTCATCCTAGTTCCTCAAATATAAAGTGTCCAGTTGAAGCTGGTCATCCTCATGCTCCCTGTTGGGAAGCTCTTCTCCACTGACCCAGATGGACCTTTCACCAAAATTTGAGGCTTTGAGCATCTTCAAACAGAGCTTCCTCTTTTCTCTCCTCTGCATGGTGTGTGAATGAACCTCAGAGCTGTTGCCAGGTTGGAGAGGAAGATCTTGAATTTTGGAGTTGAGATCTTTATTTCTGAATCATTAGTGAGTTAGCACAGTTACTGGAAGGTGCCAGGCTGAGAGAGGGACACACCCTCTCTGCCACGAAATCTGTGAAGTGTACAAAGCAGAGTGAAAAAGCAGTTCTGAAACTGCACATTTTCAAAGAAAACAGATGAAACAGGCAGGCAGTGACTCTCAAACTCAAATGTTAGTTCTCTAATCAGAAGGCAGGTCACTGAGTGTTTCCCATGAACAATGTATTTGGGGTTATACAAACTGTATAGGCACAGTTCCTAATACAAATAGAGTACTGCCATTACTAGTAAGCTCAGTACATACATATGTCTTTTTCAGTTAAAAATATGTTTTTAATTTTATATCTAATCTTATTTTTAATAATTAACATATAGCTTTGTTTACAGAATTGAGATTTTTTGGAAAAAGTAATTATAGGAAATACAATTTCTTCATGTTTATCATCTGAGGCCCACAGGTATCTAAGAACAGATCCTAGATATTCCTCTCATTACAGAGATACCCTTGAAATCTTAATTTTAAGGAGTTCCTAATCAGAACCTTGATCTTGAGGAGTCATGGGGAGCTGTCAGAAGGTTCTCATGAAAGACACTGTGAAATGGTACATACCTGGTGGCAAGAAAGGGGTATTTGGTGTGATGTGGACCAGCCCTTTAAGTCAGTCATGGCTGCAGCTTTTCCCCTCTGAGGCACAGTCCTAGGTTTCATTCTTCTGTGTGTTCCCTGAAGCAGAGTGGCAAATCTTCAGGCAAGAAAATTTACAAGTGGGCTATGTCACACAGTGTCAGAGGACACATTCTGCAGGGTACAAAGAAACAGAAAACAGATTTGAATGAAATATTAACAGTCAGATTAGATGTGACAAAACTGGTAATATGGAATTTTATTGAAATCAGTTTAATATTTCTAAGAAGGTATCTGGTTGCTATCTGGTGGGAATGATTTTCTAATGTGATATTTCAGCGCTCAGAAATGCCAAATGCTTAAAAAGTCACCAATGGTGGTGTTTCAGTGGAAAATGTTGACATTTTTTCACTTGAACATCACTGATTCTTGGGGAATATTTTATTCCACAAACGCTTTCCAAGACACAGCCAACTCTACATAGTACTCTCCAAAGGAGAGTGGAAGGGGAAGGGTGACATTCTTAGCAGGGCAAATGGGGTTTAGGATAACAGGAGCAATTGATGCTGAGTGGGAAGGTGAGTTTGTGCAGTAACTGCTCTGATCTGAAACGTGATGTCCAACCCTGTCTCCTTTTAAACTTCAGCTCAGAGCAAGCGTCAGCTCCCAATGTAAACTTTCCCATCTGTGTTATTCTATTAACTGAAAGGGAAAGGGATTAGCATGTGTACTTGTCACATCTTTTGACCTGTTGCATACTGAGACCCAAGGTAATGTTAAAGCAAACAGCATTCTTCTCCCTCTGCCAGGATAAGCAGGGCACAGGGGTGGCGTCTTGTGAGAAGAAAAGAAAGCCAGACCACGTAAAACAAAGTATGTACCCTGTGCAAAAATAAATCTTGGACGGTGAAGATTTCCAAAGGGTATACCTTAAACAGGGTGAGAGAAAGAGAGAAAGAGAGAGAGAAAACATTTGAGAGGAAAGTTCCCTTCCCTGCCAAGCAGCAGATGGAGGGCCTTCCCACGGAAATAGCTGCAGAAGACAGATCACTGACAGAAACCTCTGCCAAGGGAGGGGGGTCCCACTCACTGTGCTGGTAAAGGCTCAGTGGATGAGGACAGAATTCTCTGATTAAAACTCGTTCTCCAGAGAAGGGGAGTTGGACTGTGGTACAGAACTCCTTAACAGTGTGGCCCATGCCGAAAAGGAGACAGGTTTTGGAAGGGTTGTATGGTTTGGGGCTCCATTCCTTCTTTTCATATAGATCCTGCTTTTGCCCTCACTGTGAGTTTTAGAGCACATGTGCACACACACAGACATGCCTAATGGCAACAATAATCTGCTGTGCCTCTCCCTTCTCTCTGCATTGTATTTCCACAAGGCCTTTGCAGTGATTGGGACAAGATGAAGTGTTGGATGCTGGCACTGATAGAGAATCCATTTGAGATAGAGGGTTTAATGAAGCTGGGCACCAAAAATCTTTTTTTCAAACGTTTCCGTTAACTTGGCACTAAATTATTCATAGAAGAAGAAATTGAGAGCTTTCTGCTCCTTTTGCTTTTTTTTTTCTGGCTGTTTCTGATTCCTTTGCAAAAGTCCACAGGAGTGCATGCACTTTGTGAAAGAAGAAAACCAGCTCAGCATCCCCAGGACAAACCAGTCCATTCAGCAAGGAGAACAAAGGCAATTAACTGTATTGCTATCACAGAGAGCCAAAGGAATGGGACAGGATGACCTGGGTACAGTGGCTTAGGAGAGAGGATCTTCCAAGCAGGCCTAGCAGGTACTCCCTGATATTCCCAACATTTGAACGAGAGCCATTATATTACTGTTATGGCCAAGGCTTGAGCATCTGATGTCAACAGAGTAGACAATTAATATGAAATATTAGCCACAACTGAGGCCCAGTTCCACTTTTGGATGATTTTCTGTGCTTACACTGCAAGAACAACATCAACAAATTAAATTGAGCCCAGCAGTAGACTATCAAGATAGCAAAATGCGTGAGGAAAGGATGAGGGAGGTGAATTTGTTCAGCCTGAAATAGCTAAAAGTTAAAGAAGGGACTTTAACTGGTGCCTGCTACTACTGATAGATGGCTACACAGGAGATTGAGTCCAACTTTTCTCAGATACAGTGAAAGGATGAAAGGCAATGATAACAAGTTGCAACAAGACAAGTTCCTACTTCATTAAAAACTAAATTGAAAGGAGGACAGTTAAGTTCTGGAAAAGGTTGCACAAAAAAGATGGTAAAACATTGAACCTTGCAGATTTTTAAAATTTGACAGAACATGGCCCTGAGAAACCTTAGCTACCTTTGAAGCTGGCCCACTTTTAAGCAGGGGCAAGATGATCTACAAATGCCAGTTTCAATCTGAGCTAGTCCATGATTCTGAGAGTACCAATTATAATTTCTGCATTGATATAGACAATCACCTTCTGATATCCTCATATCTTACCTCAACCCTAATGTCTTCCTCTAAATGAAAACTTTTTCTTTCACTCCTACAAACTAGAAAAGCTTTGCTGGAAATAGAGTCTGCACCACCTGCCCTTTGTGCCTTCATGGCAGAGCTTTTAATTCTCTGTGAGCATCATCATCATCACCATCTATGACAAAGAGGTCTCCAGAAAGCAGAGCACCAATATTGGCAAAAAAATTCCCTTGAAACACAGAGCATTTCTTCTCACTGGCAGAGAAGACAGCTAAGGGTGACACACAACTTTCCTGCAGTGACAATAAGTGGTATCAAAATAAATTTCTGGGGGAGAGACAAAGAGGAATATCCTGATTTTCCCTTGATCATTTTAACAGGAAATATCTCCCCATACTTTGCCAAATATTAGGTAAAACTGGGTTAAAACTGTGGAGAAACTCAAGGCAGATGGAGCATGGAGTGCAGAGAGGAGCACTGAGCTTGTCCTGTGTTGTGGGGCACCAGAGGAGACCCCAGCCCCTGCTGCTGGGGTGCCTCACCATGGCTAATGGTTCCCAGAGCAGCTGTTGGCCCCTCTCTGAACAGACTACTGAGCCACGCTCTGTGGCAGGCTGTTGTGGTAAATGCTGTGATTGGAAATGTTTACAGCCTGCAATTTTTGTCTAAACAAAGAAGGGAGGCCATGTGGCCTGGGTTGTTGTTTTGCTGCAAGATGGACAGAGACCAGAGCCCTCACACTTCACCAGGATTGGCCTTATTCCCTTCCATGGCTGGAAGGACCCAGGCTGACAGTACAGGGCAGTGTTATCCCAAATTTCCTCACACAACAACATTACCTCCTCATTTTCTTCTCAGTTCCTAAATCATCTTTATGGACTTGTCTTAGAGCAGTGCATAAACTGCTCCTTGCACAGGCTAAGGCTCCTTGTCCTGTGCAAGCACAGGATGCAACCTTGACACCCCTTCCATGGTGCCATCCTTCCAGAAGAAGAGTATATGGTGGCATTTATACAGATTTATAGCCTGATGTCTCTAAAATGACATTTTCTAACTTCATTGTAAATGCACTGGCTGACAGAATAATTCCACAGTCTTGACAATATCTGTGCAGAAGTTTGTGGATTTATTAATCTCTGATATTAGATATTAAGAGGTCTAATTACCCAAAGTCAGATGTGAGGGTGCCTGGCTTCTAGGCTTGACATTGACACAAACAGACTGTTCCTTTAAATCAAGTAATTACCTTTTTTATAGCTGTGTCTAACAAGGTGCATTTAAATATGCATGCACATAAATTCAGAAACACACATGTTTTTGTACTGCATACTCCAGATAAAGAGGAGCAGGGAAAAACACATCAGGGCCCTGTTTCACATCACAAATTTCCAGTCTCCTGAAACAGACAGACAATACATGTTTTCTCTAGGATTATTCAATCTGTGTACCAAGTCAGTGGCCTTAAAAAGACCCCCAAATGTTCAACAGATCTTACTAGGGCTGCTCAGCAGATTTCCACTCTAGTTCTGTATCAGGAAAAATGATCTGTTTAATGCATTTTAATCTTAATTAAATTTTTCTTGATTTTTTTTTAATTCTGTGTAAAAAGAATATTAGTTCAAGTATTTCTAGCTCATTTGGTGGTGTTCTGACACCAGAATGCCAATATTCCCACCCCAGGTGCTGAAAGGCTGAAGGATGCACACACAGACAGGCAAACCCCACCATGCTCTGTGTGCAACAGACACCTGATGACTTTTCCTTGTTTAGTAGCAGCAAAGTAAAAGGAAAACATGGTGTGGGATGTTTTAATGCCTTTAGCATTTCTATTTGTTTACATGATGTTTCAGTTTTATAAATCAGTATTGTTCAATGCCTACTTTTTCACTGTCTGTTTAATTTAACTACAGTTTATGTCTTCAGATTCTAACTAACAATTCTTATCATCTGCTTTATGTCTTAGCTGGTGAGTTCTGTGCAGGATGGTGACATTTCTTATAAGAATATCCTCAATTTCTTATTCTTTAGAACAAGTGAAAAAAAAAAAAGGATCACCAAAGCACTTCTCAAAGTTGTGACAAATATAGAGACCTTTTTCTACAGGGAGGAATTTAGATCAAGACTCTCTCTAAAACAGTAAGTGATGCTGAATGACACCTGTAGAATCACATGGCTTAGAAAAAGTAGTGGTTTTTACCTAACCTGTGAAGGGCAGCAAACTGCAAATCATCCACCGGCTTCAGTGGAGTTGGGGTTTTACACTGAGTGTTCTGAAGAGCAAGGGATCTTCTGACTGCCTAGGTGAGAGCAGTATTTGGTTTGCACTTGATCTTCCCTAATTTCACTCATCACCCCCAGCTTTGGGTACCTTTAAACTCAGTGTAGACTCTATTCTGTCACCATCCTCCCTGAAATCAGTGCTGTCCACACTGTTGATAAAAGTGGTAAATAAAAAGCAACTGTACCAGTGAAAAATAATTTTAGATTTGTCTGTTTACCTTACGTGGATATGGGTGTGAATAACACAAAACAAAAGTAGAGTTCATTCAGAATCAGTCTGATTTTTGAACCATGGTACATTGTGGTCTAGAATGAAATTTGTATAATTTTGCTTATTCCTTCCCACTAACCAAGTCCATCTACACCAACACAAAGTCCACAGAGAAGTCTCTAAAAAAAAAAAAAAAAAAAAATCAAGCTAAATCAACTCTCAAATTCCCATGTAAACTGAGTTTAAGAGTGGAAAATTTCTTTTACCTATTCTTTGGGTGGTACAAAAATCTAAAATTCCTATAGCCCTGCTTCCCTGGGCCAAGTCAAACAAGGATATTGTCCTTTTAATGTCTTAAAGGCTCTGTTTTCTTGTAATGCCAAATGCAATATTTTTTTGAAAACACTACACCAGAAGTTTCCCAGCTGAGAAAACAGGCTGGTGAAAAATGGTTTCAGAAAACGAAATAAACCATGCAAAAGCTGTTCAGGGTGTGTGTATGAAATGAACATCTGGATTTGGCTTGTTAAACTGCCTCTTTTTTTCTTTTACCTCTCCCCCCCTTTTCTTTTTCTCACAGCTGTTCGAAAGAGTCCTAAGGGCAAAAAGACAGGTCAGTGGACTGGGTTACACCTTTTTTTCTTTTCCTTTTTTTTCCCAAACCTCTTTGCACCTACGCAAGGAATCCAGGCCACATGTGTGTTTAATAAGTAGGCACAAACACAAGAGAGAGAGAAAAAAAAAAATCTCAATTCCTGTTGGTTCGTAGGAGAGACACTGAAGGAAAAATAAACTCCGGATTTCAAATTTTCTCTCTCTCAAAAAAAGAAACCTTATGGTTCCAATAAAATATTTCTTTACAAACCCAATGGATTTTTTTTTTTTTTTAATCACAGTCTTTGCTGAATATACCTTTTTATTTGTTCCTTTGGAGAAGAATAGCAATGGGTTAATCCTTTACCTGCTGGAGCAAGAGAAAATTATGAAATGCCAATGGCCTGGGTTCACTGAACTGAGTCTTCCCATAGCACGAAATAGGTACATACATTTATATTGAGTGGGCTCTTATTTAATTTCAGGCTGCAACTTCCCCAGTCCAGAAATGAAACAGAGAACAAAAGGAACTGAGAAGTGGTCTGGAGGCGAGATTTCCTGAGTAGCAGAGGCCTCGCCTCTTCCTCCTGCCAGGATGTCCCTGACACTGCTACAGCCCTGGCCAGGAGCAGAGCATCTTCCAGCTGTGACAGGGCTGCAGGAAGCTCCCTCACCTGGCTCCTTTAGACAAAGTCTGAGAGTTCTCTTTGGTCTGACCTCAGCTTTGGGTTCAAAGTCTTCAGCACACGCCTCAACCACCAGCAGTGCTGCTAGGAGACCTCCAGTCCAGTGACAATGGCCTGCATGTAATATCCCATTCTTTTGGGACAGCCAGAGTCACTGAGCCCTCCTGGAGACACCCATGGATCGAGGCCATCCGACCTGAGCAGACACTGACAGCAAAGCCATCCTCTTCATCTGAGGCTCTGTCCTCTGCCCAGCTATTAACAGTTCCTGTGCTCACATCCACACACATCCTAGAATGACAGAATTGTTGGGAGGTACCCATCAGGATCCTCGAGTCCAGCTCCTGACCCTGCACAGGGCACCCCAGGAATCCCACCCTGTGCCTGAGAGCAGTGTCCAGAAGCTTCTAGAACTCAGACAGGCTTGGTGCTGTGACCACTGCCCTGGGAGCCTGTTCCAGTGCTCACCCTCTGGATGGAAATTTCTTTCCTGATATCCAGCCCAAGCCTCCCCTGACTCAGCCTTTCAGCTGGGACAGAGGTATTGCACTTGTGGGTTGATCTAAATAAATACCCACCTCCTGCTGCTTGGAGGTTTCGCACACACAGGTGGAAGAGTTTATGACCCTTGTAGCAAACCTGAACCGTGAATATTTACTCCACTTCCTTTTACTGTTGCTCCTCTGAATTCTGCTTGTGGTTAGTTACAATATTGAAGTCCAGTAAGTACAAAAATAAGTCCCCAGATCCTTGAGTTTGTTTGAAGAATCTTACTTTGGATAGAAAATTGATGCTGAAAATTAAATACCTGAGTAAAAACCCTTTACAAAACACAAGTGCTGGTGCCAGGAAAGAAGCTGTATTGCTTAATGTTAGTGCTATGACTGAGACAAGGCAGTGATATTTCCTGGAAAAAGCCTTTGCACAGTAGCCCAAATGGAAAAGCCAGTGCTTGGCAATAGGGGCTGCATGTACAGAGCAGATGAAACACACAGCTACAGTGTTGAGCTTTGGGAGGTCCTTCCACAGGGGGGAGAGAGGGCAGCTCCTTTTGTTGGTGTGATGACCCTGGATTTGAACTACATAAGTACAACCAAAAAGAGTGGACAACAAACAAACAGAAAAAGAAAAATAGAAAAAATAGAAAAAGATCCCACTCTAGCCCCAGTGCTGGCTTGCTTGTCAATCCCAGGTCTGCATGGAATCCATGACAAGAAGACAAATCAAAATCTGAAATAGAAACCTACCAGGGGAACTGTTTGCAAGGGAGAATGGCTTCAGACTGAAAAGGAATAGGTTTAGATTAGATAGAAGGAAGAAATTGTTCCCTGTGAGGGTGGGGAGGCCATGGCACAGGGTGCCCAGAGAAGCTGTGGCTGCCCCTGGATCCCTGGAAATGCCCAAGGCCAGGTTGGACACTGGGGCTAGAAACAACCTGGGATAGTGGAAGGTGTCCCAGCCCATGGCAGGGGGTGGAACAAGATGACTTTTAAGGTCTCTCCCAACCCAAAGCATTCTGTGATTCTATGGTGGTTCTATGACTCTTGCTGGTCCAATGATTGTTCTAGGCCACAATGTTTGGTCAGCAGGAAACTAATTTGCTCGTATATTCCAAATTCGTATCTGCTTCAGCAGGGCTCAAAGAAAGAATTACTTCAAAATTCAGCTGAAAGTAAAGTGAATTCCCCCTTATTTTCTCTCCTACTGTATTTTTTTTAATATAAAAGACCGTGAGAAGAGCATGGCAGTGAATATTATTTATGGAGCACCTAATAAAAATGCTGTGGGGAAATAATTACTGGAAACATCTGACTGTGTGACTGTAAATGCCTGGGCCCCAGCACACTGATTTAATGGACCACTGCTCTAGTCTGTTATGCCTTGTGCTACTGACTGCAAGCCCCCTGCCCTCCTGTTAAACCCCTCACACTGCTGGTAGATCAGGACTGGATTCTGCAAGGTTTGTGGCAATTTTCCAGAGAGGGATAATGTGAACAGGGGTGACTCTGTGTTCACAGAGAGGCCTGGAGCCAGCCCTGGGAGAGAAAAAGTGCTTAGTGAAGAAATCACAGTGAAAACCTGGAGAGTTTGTGGTTCTGGGACTGAATAATATTTCATAATCCAGACACCAGGTGCTTTAGGTATTTCTGAAAGACACTGGTTAGATGTTAACTCTTCCCCTTTTTTGTTTTATTTCAACCCATTTATCATTCACAAGCCACCAAAGATTTTCATTTTTGCCTGTTATTTTCTCTTCATTATCCCTTTATGACCTCCTGAACCCAGTGGTACAAAGCCATGCAGCCTCCCTGCACAAAGGGCACTTCTTACTCAGAAATACTTCTATCCCCTCCACTGTTTCACAGATAGATGCAAAAACCTTAAAATTCACAAAACACCTTGTAAGTGATATGAAAAACACAAGGATTTGAAGTTCCTGCTTTCATTTGCAAAGAGAGTCCTGAAGAAAGACCGGAGGGCTATCATTTAACTGCTGCTGCTGACTTGCTAAATGAAGAGGAGAAAGTAAAAGGCAGCTCACTGCCACACTGACAGCCAGAACAAAATCACATCCACTCCTTCTGAACACAGCAGTTAGCACGTTTTTAGGGGTTTTTTTCCCCCTTCCCTTTTTTTCTTTATTGATGGTTTTAATGTAATATTTAAGTTGGAGCTAAAACAGACCATGGAACATTAAATCACTACCAAATGCAAATTTACCTATATATCTGAACTCCATTTTCTCCTACATTTACAAAGCAAAATTCTACCATTTGAACTGCAAGCTCCTATTGCATTTAATGGGAGGCAGCAAACTCCAGACATTACTTGGAATATACATGCACTTATCTTGTTGTTACAGGTCTCCCTTGCAGAACTAAAAGAGAGCTTTAGTACCAGACAGTATCTCTCTGGGGTCATGCCCAATGAATAGTGTTTTTTGAAAGGATTATTTCAAAGGAACTCTGAAAAATAATCTAATGACTTGCAAGCTACAGGATTGCAGCATGGGAGGAAGTAGATAATGGAATATGACAGCAATGCATTTTTCATAAACCCAGTGATTTCTATCATAACGAGAAGCCCATCTATAATTCGGAGAACCCCCCCAGAAGGAGACCTGCGCTGTTGCAGAAAGTGCACTGGAGTACGAAATGAAACAATAATGATGATGATGTTACTGATGAGTCCCACAGCTCTGTCTTCCCTTCTGTCTCGCTGAGGTTCAGGCAAGAGGAGCCGCTCCAATCCCCCTCTGCCTCGGCATCACTAACCAGGGAAGCTCAGAGCACACATCAGAGACCTCGTGATAGATGCGAAGCCCTAGAGAAGAGGCTGCGCTTTATCTGCTGAAAGTTAAGGCCTGCATCTGCTCTCAATTAGCAGGCAATTAGGGGAGTTGAAAACAAACCTGTTTACATTGGCTATGAAGTCTAAAATAATTTGTGAGATGTCAGGGCAGGATATTAAGATGTTAATGATCTTGTTTCTGTACTTTGTTGCGTGAGCTGCAGTATCGCACCTTCCTTCCGCGGCTCCGCGCACGGCACCGGGCTGATCGACTTCTGGGAGGGAGAGAAACCCCAAGGGCTGGTTTGTATGGGAGGAGAAGTTGTGTTTACAAACAGCATGTATGGGAGACTTGAGGACAAGGGCTTCTTTGAAAAAAAAAAAAAAATAGAGGGGTGGATGTTCATCTGTAGTTGTGAAATAACGTCGTGTCGTGGGTGACAGCCTTCAGAGGTTTCAACCACAATTCCCATCGTAAAGACCCAGGCTGTAACCTCCTGTGAGTGTCAGAAAACCCAAAAAAGGCTGTTTGCAGCCCCTTGCTGGGCTTATTTCCCCAGCTCTCCCTCCACAAAAGCCCACCCAGGCAGGTGGCTGTGGCACAGGGTTGTTGTTTGCCCCACAGAGATACCTAAGGATAGCTGTGATCTCTGAACATCAACCTAACATTTGAGATAGGGTCCTGCTTATTTCTTATTTCACTTCCTTACAAATATCTATTTACATCAGTAACTTTTCCAGGAGAACATTTTCACCACTGACCTTTCATTTCAGCAGCATCACCAGGGGAAGGTTGCTTAATGTTCAGCTCCTTGGCTTCACTTGGGTCATTTCTGGGCAGCCACATGAAAAAGGGTTTGCACAAACATTTATTCTCCTTGAGCAGAAGATGAAAAGCAGCATCAGTGTCCTTTGTTTCTGAAATCACAGAATTTGTTTCCATCAGCACAATACAATACAAGAACAGTGGAATTGATGAGGAAAGTGCAGAAACACCTGCCTGGAATGTGCATTTTGTACCTTATTTAATACAATCAGTACAGTCTTACTGGCTGCCCACATTAATTCTGTCAAACTTGCAGTGGGGCTTATTGCCATATTGACCTTATATGACACAGTCATCACATCTATCTTTGAGCCACCAAAAAAAAAAAAAAAAAAAAAACCAAAACAAAAATTTTAGTAAATAATCCACTCCAAGTTGACAAAATTAAACTTTTACTGTTCCCACTAATGAACCCTGTTACTGTAATTATTTATGTCATGTAAACAGAGCTCTGAGATCACCCTGCCTTCAACAATTCAAAAGGCCAGGGAACAAAAAGTGCACCACAGGTGCCACTGTGCCCTCTTGTGTTCTCCTTTGGGCCATCTCCTCTCTTGTCCTCTTGGCTTTTTTCACCACAAACTATGGATCCATCTCTAATTAGAGCCAGGTGGTCACGCCCCCAGGCTACAAAATAGCTTTAATTACAGTATTAACAGCATTCTGCTAAATCAGAAAAAAAAAAAAAAATCCCAAATAGGTCAGTATTCGTGGTTATATTTTTCAATGTCCTGGTGCTTGTTTTCTTTCCAATTTTATGTTTCTTACTGGCATTTATAATGCCTAAGAGACATTCCCGAGGCCAAAATAGAGGCGATCTGATCTTCACATGATATTCCTAACTTTCCACAAAAAGAAATAGCAGGAGGAGATCAGATCTACATTACACCAGCCCCAGAGGTACACCCTTGAGTCTTGACCTCCTTAGATGAAAAGCAGAAGAGCTCAGTAGTATAAGTATTTATTGTTATTATCTTAATTGTACTATTATTAAGCAGCCCATGAAATAATATAAATAACAAAAACAGACATTTGAAACACGATTTCAAGCACAAAGACACCTCTTATTTACCAAATATTAAACTAAATTTCTTTAATACTTTCCATTAATAACTCTTGCAGATGCATACTGCATGAGTCAGTCAATACTAAAGGTTAGGATGAATGTGGACAGTATGGGAATGCCAGCTGAGCTCCTTGGTGGATACTTACTGAAAAGATTAAAAAAGGGGGTCTTTGTTAAAAGAAAAAATGTTATATTAATGTAGATTATGTCATTAACATTCATATCAAGCCAGTTCACTTCAAAAGCTGAAAAAAATCAAACTGTTGCTGGTTCATTTGCTGGTGTAGGGAGCCTCTCTTGCAGTAGGGGGAGAGGGAGCCATAAGCTGACAATTCTGTTCCATGAAGAATGGAAAGACACTTCTGTGCTCAGGGTGCTAGAAGGAAAACTTTTCCAGAACTTTCCCAGGAGGAGAATCATGGCCATGGCCATCACAGCTCTCTTGACTGAGCCCCCCTCATGCAGCCCCACCAAGCAGTGATCCCTCCTTCACAGCTTCATCATCCCAGACAAGCAAACCCAACATCTCAACATCCACCTGCCAAATCCTGCCCCTTGTGCTGCTTCCACCCCTCTCACCACCAGCAAAACCTGGGCAGGCACCAAACCCACTGCAAGCAGCCTGGCCTGGTGGAAAGTGTCCCTGCCACGGCAGGGGGTGGAAGGAGATGGCCTTTGAGATCCCTTCCAGCCCAAAGATCTCCATCATCCTGTGCTTCAGCCGGTGACCATGCCACCAGCTCAACACTTTCACTCCCAGCTCTATTGACTCCTCCGTGCCAAGAGTAGTAAAACATGTTTTTGTCAGTAAACTACACAGCTGTGAGTCAGCCCCTGACACACAGGGTGCAGTCACTGCGTGTACAGTAACACGGTGCCATATTTAGAGTTTCTGACCATAACCACACTTGCAAAAAAACTGCATTAGATCAGCAGCCACTTTCCCGGACTCCCACTCCTTGTTTCTGACTTCAGGAATTCAGATTATTTGTCTTGTACCAAATAAAGTTGCTTAGGAGATAAAACAGTAAGAAGGGAAAACAGAGGGGCCTAACAATTAGCTTTAATCTGTTCTGTCTTGAATAGATAATGCTTATAGAGGAAAACAGCAGATACTAAGATGAAAAGAAAAAAATTGCAGCAAATTGAAACCTAACATGAAAATAAACCTTTTCCCTTTATTTTTATTTTTAAACTTTGAATGTTATCCTTAGCAGCACATAAGTTATTTGCAGAAGTGCTGTCCAGTCCTCATTAACTATATTTCTCGTCTTCAAGGCTGCCTGTAAATATCAGCTTAGGCAGAGAAGAAGACCCACAGGTGTGTGTTTGCACCATGGCTACTGCTGCTTTCTGCACCCAGCTCTCAGGAGGGAATGCTGCAGCTGGCTGAGTTCAAAATATTTTTTTCTCATAAAGAGCAGGTTTGCTACAATGTAAAGGCTCTCTTACTTAGTTTTCTTTTTGTCGTTTCTTTAAATTTTTTTTTGGTTGGTTGTTTTGTTTTTAAATAACATCAGGTATTGCTGGTAGGATGAAGAAAGTCAAGAGACTCAGTCTCACAGGATGTTTTGGGATTAGAGAGGATCAGAAGCTGATGCTTTCATTGCAAGAGAGAGTGTTTAACAGTGAGACCAGATGAGATCAAAGATACCTGTCCTGGGAAAAGAAAGGCAGATAAACATCATCACTTAGAGAAGGTGATGAGTGCTGGGAGAGGGGATCCGGGGCATATCAGATAACTCTGACCTAGGTCCCAAAACATCTCCTGTCTGCAAGGAAAGGGAGGCCTATTCAGGTGTATTTATTATTTTGTCTACACTTTCCTCTTTCCCATGCTGTTTCAGAGAGAATCACCTGCACACAGCTGCTCCCAGGGAATTGCAGGGATAACACCTGCAGAGTTGTGAGTCTAAGAAAAAATCATGGCCTTTGAGTCCAAAAAGTCACAGCTGGTCCTGTGGTTTCGGGGCAGCTGCACCACAGAGCTTCACTGCCTCGAGGACACTGCCAGGCACCGAGGGAGAGTGTCCCAGCAGCTGAGGCCTGGCACAGAGGCCAGGGGAAGTCCAGCCTGGAGAGCTGCCCTGGAGAGCAGGAGCTGAAGCCTTTCCATTGTCATGGGCAGAGGGCACAGCACCGGCACAGCCCAACCAGTGCAGTCCTGAGTGAGCTCTGAATAGCACAAAGTCAATGCACTCAAAGGCAAAAGTGGGTGGGAAAACTTCTCAGCATACTCTTTTCTTCATTTTTCAGTCATTCTTTTAATGACTTTAATTTACACACATCTTCTGTGCTGATGGAGCTTTGTCCTGAGGTGTTTTGTTTTTTTGTTTTTTTTTTTTTTTTG
>VZUI01057945.1:0-16916 GCA_013401135.1 Cettia cetti
CCTCTCCTCGTCTTCCTCTTGTTCATTTTTGGCAAAAGTTATCTAACTGAAATTTAGCAAAAGAGAACATTTTAATTGGAATAAACCAATTGTATGAATGTAAAATCCCCAACTAATTACATCCCTTTGTCTTTTAACTTCATATTTCTCATGTTCTACTCTGTGTCCTGTGTCCTTTATTCTTTTGTTTCCTCATAAACTCCTATTCCATGGTTGGTCCCAAGTCACAGGAAGTGCACCACATTGCTGAAGTGACCCATTAAGAGACTCCTGTGCTCTCCATTGCAAGATTTGGTCCATGTATGTCAACCTTGATCAAAGACTGCACTTTCACCATCTGTCTATCTGATACTGAATCTGCTTGAGGCAGTGCAGTGAACCTGTTAAGAGTGTCTTTTACTTACCAAAGCTTCTGATCTTTCAGATTAGCATCCTGTACAAACTCTGTACACAAAATTAAGGTGCTTGAACTTGCTTTGAAACAAAATCTTTTCTGTAGTGGAATTTGTCATGTAGAAACTAGGGCTTATCGACTTATATAACAATTGAGAAAAACATGAAACATGCCCATGATAATCTTTCATTCAATGTGAATTGACAGAGTTGAGGCTAATAATTTTTCTTTCTATATATTGTTTTCTAGTGGATTCTAGTGAGTTGGTGCTAAAAAAGGGTGGCTTCTTTGATTTTTGATACTTTTGAAACTTTTTCATGAGTTTCTTAATTAATCTTAGCAATAGATTCACTCATCTCATTAACCTGCTAAGAAAAGATAATGAAGTGTATTTTCCTTTAGCAAGGCAATACAAAATTGGAAAGAAAATGGAAGATGGTTCTGCTGCAGAAATTCTTTTAGTGTGAGGGACAGGTTCTAAGGTCTCTGTGATTAATAGACATAATTAGTTTACAAAGGCTGGAAAACAAGGTTATCTGATTTTGTGATTTACTCTACACCATTGCTGGCCAGAATCAATAGGATAATGATCAGCTTTTGCCTCAGCGTGGGGCTGGAGAAGAGGGGCAGAGAAGAAATTTATAGCTTTTTGTTTTGGTTACCGTCCATGTGATAACAGAGAATTGTTAATATTGGCTTTAGGTGCCGTGGACTGTCTTATTCACAGTACCTATGACTCATTGATTTTTGAAAAGTAGCTGAAAGTCCATCTTCCAAGGCAAACTTTATCACCTGCAGTAAGATGATGTATCACTTTCAGCCTTCAGGGTCACTTTTGTGATCTTACAGTAGATATTCAAGCACAAGCAAAAACTGTGTGTCTCTGTTTCTTCAGGAGCCTTTGCAGAATAGATGTATAGTTCTAAAATAGGCATTGAAATAAAAGTCTACACTGTCCATGTAAAATAACTGTTGAAATAGGATTCTACGGTGTTCATGACAGCACAGGCCTCCTGGAACGGCTGCTCTGGGCTTCTGAGCAGGTATTACTGAAGGAAGTCAGAATCAAACATAAAGCCCAGGTTTATTGTGCTAAGCACTGGATGTAGTAAAAAACTTCATTTGTCAAGTTCAAGCCAATGCCTGAAACATGACTGTGTCAGGAAATGAGGACTAGAATAGTGTTTAATTGTTGATGGAGCTGACCTGAGTAGAGTTTTATTCGTTTTTACTAAGTTTTTATTAAGTTTCCTATTTCATTTGAGGGAAATGGCAGCAGTAATCACAGATCCTGAATGTTGGCCTATTTGATACAGAAGTGGTATCTGACAAGTCTGGATAGAAGACAAAATTTTTCTCTTAGAAAGGAGTCCCCTAGCTTTTAACAGAAAATTCTCAAATAAAAGAAAAGCTCTGCAACTTGTTGAATGCAAAGATCTGAGGACCATGTTTGGGTCAGCTGGCAAAAAGAAAGGGAAAACTTGTCACATTTGCCTCTCAAACCAAATTCCAAGCATTCAAAAACTGTGTGTGCTACATAGTATCTGTTACCTGGTCCCATTTACCCATAAACACCATGCTTCTCTGCTGAATCAGGAGAACTTGGATGCCTTGGGTTTGAATATCTCTGACGTATGTCAGTTTTTAAAAGAAATTATTTTCTAAATCATGTGATGTGTATGGGAGATGTATCATACAGGTCTGCTGCACACAGTACTGCTGCAGAATCATGCTCTAAGCTCTAAATAAGTTCAAAGGGTACTGGAAACCTTTTAGCTTACTGAACACTGACAGCGGATTCCATGTGATTAGAGAGCCATGGCCAGATGTAACAGCTAATCTCGAGAACTCTCTTTAATGATATTAATTTACATTGCATCATGGTATTTGGTGCTGGATGGTATGTTTTGAAAATCTCATTGAGAGCCAAAGAGGTGTCTAAGATTCTTTGGAAATAATACTTTGAAAACCTAAGTCCTCAAGGGCAGGATTTTTGTCAGCAGTGTTACCACTTCTATGGTAACACTGCACTATGTCTGCAACAAATTGCCTGCTTTACGTAAAGCAAAGGTTAAGCACACATTGCAAAGAGCTGTATTGTCCACTAATAAAGCACTCTGTGCATGCAGCTGTCATGTGAAGCTTTTTCTGACAAACTTGAAGACTGTTTAAAGTATTTTGTGGAACAATTCTTGAAATGGTGAGAAATTTCCCCTGAATTATTCACTTGACAGCTGGAGATGCAGCTGTTAAAGACAGCTCTTTAGGAAGAAAAGAAATTAAAATGGGTAGGGAGAATAATAATAATAAACCAAGGAAATAAGCAAAATGAAAAGAGTTTGTTTGAGTGAAAGAAGTGCATACAGCGGAAATATGCTAAGGAATATGCCCAGGAAAAGCAACATTTTTCAGCATTTTCTCTTCAATTTTTTTCCTTCTGTAAATTGTACACATTCAGGGGAGGGGACGCAAAAAGCAATTTATGCAGCTCGATATCACATTGCACTTTCCCGACGAGGTCCATCACCCTCAGAATCTGTGAGTGCTTGGGAAGGTGGTGATGCTTGCAAATCAGCCTGCAACAGAAAGAGCACTGAGCAGTCTGACTTCTTTTTAATCAGAAAGGAAACAAAATACCAGACTCCATTTAAAATGTTTTCATGTTGTGTTTTTTAAAAGTACTGGATTACATTAACAAAATTTTACCTGTTTATTATTTATATTTCAGATTATGCCATTCATTTATAGGCTGCATTATTAATATGGTCATACTTCAGAAATTAGTCAAGCATTGGCACCCTGTTATGTCAGGAATTTTACTGTTAGGTAACAAATTCTCTATTCCAGAAAACTGACTATGAGGCAGACTGTAGTATGTGTATCAAATGGGCCAACGGACAAAAATGAGGACTGGAGGAGAAAAAAGACCCATAATTTGTTAAGAACAGCAAAGCTCTAGCTTTATACTCCAACAAACCTCATAATCATGTTTCATATTCATAATGAGCTGCAGCAAGGTAGTGAAGGACATTACTTGAAACATGTCTTACATATCAAAATATAGAGCTTGGATCTCAGTTGAAAAGTGAGAAGTCATACATTGTTTCATTTTAAGTAAAAGCACCACATATAGGTGTTTGTAAAGAATTGTGGTAAAAACATATTGGTGCTGGGACAGGTATGTAAGGGTGAGAAGGCTTTAGATCACAGATCTGCAGTTGCCTTCTGATTCTGCCGAGTTCAGACACTTTAAAATGGTTCCTAATCTTTTAGAAAAGTTTGGAGAGAGGGATGTGGTTACATCCTAGTAATTTAAAATATTCTTAAGGCATTATAGTTTGGCTTCAGCTTTCCACTTAATTGCAAAATTGACTCTGCTACAATAACAGAGGTGCACTGGCACATACTTGGTGTAAAAAAGGAGGACAGAATTTGACAGTATGCAGATATGAAGCTTGTATGCACTCTGGCTTTTTATATGAGCTGTTTGTATGTCACTTGTGAAGAGGTTTATTTTCTCAACATGTAGATATGTTTTCTTTTCTCTAAAACAATACTAATTTGAGTAATTCCCACAAACCCTTAATTACCCACCCTGGGTCTGTGGGCAGCTTCATCACTCTTGTAGGGAAGAGCAGTGACGTGCATGCAGCAGCAGCAGCAGCAAGGAGGTGAGCCTATGATTTAGAGAAGCCTTGCACTAATCACTGGGTGGAACTGGGGCTGGCTTAAAAGTGGAAATGAGGAAATAGCCAAAAGCCTGGCTGATGACCCAGAGAAACCAAGTAAGATCCCTGCATATCAATATAATTCCCCTGGATATCTTCACTAAACATCTGTATATTTCTCAGTGAAAAGGTGCCCATTGGAAGTCACCAACTTTTCACAGCAGACAAAAGAGCTTCCTCTCACTGCAGGCTCACAATAATATTGCTGTCTGCCAACTGTCTATCAGCTTTTGTGAAAAGCTTGAAGTGGTGAGAGAGGACACTATCTCTTCAGCCAAGGAATTGTTTGTAGTAGGTAGACTTAGTGGTAAAAATTGGATGCCCAGGCTCCACTGGTGAACTGTAGTCCTTTGATCCTATAGTTTTCATTGATTTCATAGTTTCCATCAGTAGAGCCAAGAAATCAGACTGTTCAGGAGACTAAGAAGAGTCAGAAAGAATTGGATGTGAGGCTTCTAACTTCTCTAATAAGATGTAAAAACAAGGGGCTGCTTAATGAGAGGTTTCTCTTGCAGTGAAGGTCCCAAAGGAGATCTTCAGTGAAGGATTGTGCACTCCATTCACTGAGGCTTTGGGTAGGGTCCAGCTTTGCCTCTCCTAGACTGTCTGTGTCTGTGAAATTTGATTGCCTTTTCCTATTAAAGTGCAATGTCTAATTGTTACTTGGAGGAATATTGAGTCATTATTTTATGGCTCATTTAGTTAATATGTCTGCAGTCATAAATCCCGCTGTTGCTGCCTTTACTTCTTTAATCCCTACTTGTCGCTGCATTTTAATATTATCTTCACTCAAACCAGAGTGCTTGGTCCTTAAAAGAGTTGACCTCATGACCTCATTCCTGGTGTTGTCATGACCACAAGGACCATATGGCATTTATATATCCAGGTTTAGGTGGAAGAACCCATGGTGCTCCTTTAACATATGGTTTTGTTCCATTGAAGATATCAACCAAGCCCTCATTACCTTTGGTGATGGAGCATGGTATGCCAAAGTCATAGCTAAAATTTTCAGACCAACAGAGAATGGTCATCAACCCAAAAAATCTAGATCTGATCAGTCTCAAAATGTGGCATAAAACTACTTTGGAAAGAGAAGAAAATTAAGCAACTGTGCTTCAGGACCAAGGCTTCTCTAAATCTATTACATAGATTTTTAAAACCAAACATTGGTACTGGTCTTCTGGAAAGGCTGCTGGGGATTCACTATAGAACTTCCCTAAAGAGAAATTAAAACAGTTTTGTTTAAGAGGTTTTTTTCTCTTTCTTGTCAAATTCTTTTTCCTCTGAGTTAAATTATTCTTTATTGAAGTTTCAGCATGGGCTTTGAGAGAATAAAATATCTCTTCTTGAACTTCAGATATCTTTGAAATACAATGGCAGTTTAATTCTAAAGGTGAAAGAATAGAAGGGAATTTGTAAAACACTCAACTGGCTAGGAATAATAGCTTCTTCTCCTGACAAATATTTACTTGAGAGACTCCTATTGTGACCTCTGAAACTGGAGGATACCTTCTAGTTTCTTAAGTTTTAATTTCATTACAAAGCTTTTTACAAGAAATAGAGACAAATAGAAGCAGTGCCTTGGGAAATACATGGAGACCGCAGTTTGTGATCCAGTGATGTCAGTGACAGTCAAAGCAATGCTACAGTCAAACTGGGGCCAAAAGCTCAGATGAGGAGCAGATGGGAGCCATTCTGGAAAACCAGAACAGAGGGGTCTGGGAAACAAAGCAGTGGAAGTCCCTATCAGCTCACACCCTGCCCTTCTTTGAAGGCGTAAGGTGACTCTATCCCAGATGTATAGAGCAGACTAAGTAGTCTACCAGAATACTGGAGCAGGGTGTCTATCAGACAAAGGAACAAACAGCTCCCACATGTTTCTCACCCTCTCTCTCAGCTTATCCCAGACCAGCTCCCCATTCTGAACAGATTAGCACCCAAGCCTCTTTTTCCTGTCTGGCAATTTGATGCTTGTTAAGACCATTCCCTCTGTCTCACTTGTAGTTGGGCCAGCTGCAGACTGTGACCTTCTGGTTCTGCACAGGTTGCTGCATTTGGAAGCAGCTCATGCCTTGGCATAAGTACATCTTTCTCCCTTCTGCTTTGCTCAGAGGGTGAGTCGTCTGGCAAATCTCTTGCATAGCTCACACCTCCAACTGCAGCAACAGTAACAGATGCAAGTTTTGCTTTCTCTGCTGCTCTCAGCTGCTGAATGGAGTTTAATTGGGGTTCTGCAGAAGCTGGAAGACATAATTTCCTTGTGTTTTGTGTGCATCTTGATTTGCTGCTGAGACAGACAAGGCAGCAGGTATCAGTAACAGAAGGGAAAAGGCATAGCCTGTCCCCTTCCAGAGCTCTGAACGCCAGGCACAGATGAAAGCATGCCCAACTTTGGGATCAGCTGAATCAACCTGGAATTGTTCTGCATTTGTTTGACTAGATACTTTAATTAGGTTCATCTTTATGGCAACTTTCATAATAATGGGAAATGCAGAATACTTTTGCTTTTTTTTTTTTTGTTATTGTCTGGAAATTGTATGAACGTCATTGCATTTGAATTTTGTTTGCTTTCTAATTATGTATGCCTGGCATATCTTCGTGTGCTCTGACATCAGATGATATGCTGGATAATTATTTCAAGAGAAGATCTGTTGATTTTTTTTTTTTTCCTAAAACAGAAATGTTAGAGCTAATGTTCTGGATCTGTTTCCACTTGGATATATGATCTTTATCCAATAAAATTGTCTAATTCAAGATGTTCATAATAAAATTTATCTTCCTGTCTTAATCTGTAGTTATACTATCTGTTGTAAAAGAGTCAACAACTCTCATATATGATATCTCAACAGATATGATTACATTTCAGCAAGAGATGAAGCAATTCTTAGCTAAAGTCTGTAATTTTGATTGCTGTTATCTTGGATGTAAATGCTGTTATCCTCCACCCTTGTTTGAACCCACAAGGCAGCAGGAGTGCAGGCAGTGATTGAAGGGCACAGCAGGTGCTGGTACAGAACATCTGGTGAGCAGTGTTGAGACAGGCTTCCAAGTGGTGCTTTCTGGTGGAACTGCTGGAAATACTTGCTCTGTTTAAGTTACTGTTAGAATTTATTTCTATATGCATAAATAGTGAAGAGAAATTATCTTAGCAGGAAGGCAATGCTTTCACAAAGGCAGATACAATGACCATGAATGTTGAGCCCCATCTTAAAATTCCTTCTAGGACTATTGTCTCCTTTTCATGATATATTCTGAAAACTGAATTACTTGCTATTCTGGGTCCATGTTCAGCTGGACTAGTGAATGGAATTGCCCAAAGAGGAAGATGGATATTGATCATCTCAGAAATGGAGGGAAAGATAGAAGCAGGGAAATTCAGGACAAGAAAAGGAAAAAACAAAAAAGAGAAGAATAAAAATAGGAAAGGAATAATTTTGTTTCTGATCTCAAAAATATAAATGCAAGCACTGATTCTGTTACTTTTACTCTTGTTATTGACTGTAGAATTAGTATCTATGTAGGAATGCAGTTTTAAAACCAAAAATATTATTAGGTGTGCCATGGGAAATGTATCTCAAGGTTGATACCCCAATACAAAAGGCTTTGTATGGAAGAATCTCATTCAAATCTAATCACATACATAACCTACATAAATGGTCAGCTTGAAGAAGGCTTGAAGAAAACTTTTGCTCCTGAAAGCTTTCATGCCTCCCTTTTTCCACTTTCCCCCACAGTTTTATGGGCTGGATTAACAGGAACTCTTGCTTCTGCCTACAGATTTTGCCTTCTTCAATTCACTTATAAACCTACAAGATAATTAACCTGTATATTGGTAGGTGTTGTGAAGTCCTGAGCTCTGCTCTATTTTAAAGCAGTTGCATCACAGTTCCAGTTGCAGTGAATGACACTACTGGCAAGTACTTGCCACTTCTGGATGAGAAGCACTGGAAAATTGTCCTTGATAGTTTTCTAAGTGGTCTAAATCAGTGTAGGTTAAAACAACAGAACTGTCCTGATTTTCACTGGCTACCATTTTAAATAGCTTTGGAAGTTCTTTGAGAGGAAAAGGTTTGGGAAAAATGTTTGAAAGTTTAATTATCAAATAGGAGCATCAAGTCTTAAAATTCCCAGTGGAAAAGCTGTATGGGAGGCTTATGGCCAAAAAAACCCCAAAAAACAAACTAATAGAAAGCTTTTTTATGTGGATGATGTTATGTCTGTTAGAAAAAAATCACTTAACTGTTTCAAGCCATTGAAAAGCCTACACAGCTGTGTAATGAAAAGTACTCCTTGGGATGTTCTGGAGTTGGATCAGAATTCCAAGAATCTAATATGGCTCCTGTCTGTGTTGCAAAATGCAATTTGTTTAAGTAATTAGTGGTAAAGGATGCTACCAATTAGATCAATCTGACAGTAAGAGACAATTAGTGCTTCTTTATCACCTGTTCCAACTTGTATCTTCAGAATAGACTTCGAAAGAAAACATGCATGCAATAAAAATGTCACACTGGCATGAATTTGGTTGTTGCACCTCAATGCTGTTTGTGGTAATTGTTTCTGGATTGTCATAAAGAACAAAACAACTTTCAAGATTTTTTGGAGCCTCATATCGATATAGATTTATTTGGGTTTTTTGGGTTTTTTTTAAATTGAAGATGACAGCTAATGCTGTTAGGAAAATACAAATTTTATAACAGAAATAAAAAGAACCAGAAAGGAAATCTCGACAAGTTGTCTTTCATTTTACAACAGTAAAATAAACTTGAACCCTTTTCTATACTTAGGATACCCACAAACTCTTTACTCCTCTCAGTGAATCCCTGCTGTAGTTTAATCTGAATAGCTTCTCAAGGTTTTTAGATGTGTCTTAAAATACCCAATACTGCAGTTCCACAAGCAGGTTAAGCTGATAAATCCTGGTATTGATGCCCCCAAGTTTTACTTAAATCTGATTGTTTTACTTCCACAGTGTTGCTCCTACTCAAGATTCTTGTTTGGGTAGAAGCACTTGTTGCAGTGTAAAGAACTAGAGCAAGTTAGGATTAACTTTTTTTCCTGAGGACCATTTCCTCAGTTCAGCTCACTCATGACTATGTATATATTGCTGTGCTGACACAAGGGAGGGAGGAGATATGGGAAATGAACTTTTGAAAAATGGCAGGCAAAAAGACCCTCTGTTTGCAGCAGCAGTGAGGGCTTACATCAGCTCAGGCACTTGAAATAGCAGTCTGAATTCATCTCCATAATCCACATGAGGCACAGCCTAATGCATCATTGACACTTTTTGGGCAAGGATCCTACTTCACCCTGGTATTTCAATCTTCTCCCCTTTCCAGACACAACCATGCATTCCTTAAGCTGGTGTTGGTGCTTGCCAGACTGAGCAATGACCCAATTCAAACTTCTAACCAGCAGTCACCTGCTCCAGAAAGAGGAAAGAAATGGATTTCTCCAGGTCACAGAATTGAAGTGTCCCAGAAAAGTGCCTGATAGGTACCAGAACTGATATAATGGAGAATATAAGAAGTAGTCAAGAAAAGGAACAAATCCTCCACTTTTGATAGTGGTGAGCTGCTACGTTGGCTCAAAAATACTAGGCACAAATAAACTGTTATATTAAACATTCCCAGAAACATTCCCAGACAATTAGGCCAACTGGCACTCAATGGCCCGTTGACGGTGCTAACAAATTCTCATAAACTCCAAAACATGCTGGCTGCATGTGAACTGCCTTTTGGGAAATGTCTCTGGAATGAGCTGTCCTTGGGAGAAAGTTAGTTATGACCTGCCAAAATTGTAACAGGCAATGTTTTAATAGTTTTCTACTATGGATGGTTGAGTTCCAGTGCCTGGGAATGCTCCCAGATGCTTTGCATGTAGCCAGTATGTCTAACTCTATAGAAACCCAGGTCACTAAGCAGTAGAGATCTGCCCAATATCTTGCTGCCCCTAAATCTTGTTTTTTAGTGTACTGTCTTGGGGTTCTGGAGTTGCTTGGATTTGAAGCCATGTATTAAAGGGGCTCTTCAGACACTGGTATCCTTAAAAGCTTGGTGACTCTAATTCTGTTTTTCTTATGGATTTTGTTTCTGTTATTTACTGACATACTTAAGCTTGCCTGTCTATCCCAAATATATTTTAAATGCTGAAAGAAACCTCCTTATGGCCAGTTGAGTGTCAATATTTTCTTTTGAATTCTTTTTCTATATAGTGTAGACAATTTTCTGTTTTCTAAGCATCCCTCTTCTTAACTGGTTAAATATTCCATTAGGTTAAATGTGTGGCTTTAGAGTCCCAGTAAACAACGATATCAGCTACCACAAGTGATTTGGAGTCCTCCAGAGTTTTGAAGTGGCATTTAGCCACATGTCACTTGGCCTCGTGTGAGTGTGTTAAGCATGCATGCATTAAGCCATTTTCCTACTTGTGATCCTGAGTGATGTAGCTCCCTGGCTCCCTATCCCACTGAACAGCAAGCAATATTGTAGGCACATCTCTTCAAGAAGAATGGTAATACTCCATTTATCTTTGTAATTAATTCTCCACTCTTCTTTCAAGACCCAAAATCTCACCAGCCTCAGATGTAGATGTTTTCAGGTGCTTTCAAATGAGAGAGAAATTGTTTTATTAGGAAATAAGACAATTAAAGGTTGTCCTTTGCTGTAAGTTGTCTTCCTTCTTCTGGTATCTCTATATACTTATCTAAATGAATCAAATTTTAAAATCAGAAAAGATGCATTTTACCAAGCCCTGACTGAGCACCTTTGCTTCATCACCCATATTTTCCCTCTTTAAGTTGCAAATGTACATGGGAAGTAAGCTATCCTAAATTTGTGTGATCAGGACAACATGGTAACTTCCAGTAATTTATGTCAAAACTCACAAAATTTTCATGCTTCTAGAATTGAAAATCTCAGCTCTGGGAAAAAAAAAAAAGGCAGGAACAAGACAACAACAAATGAGATGGCTTTGTTCACTGACTGTGTCTGTATCTGTTGTATCTGCCTTGTGTGAGAAGGACAAAGGATAACTGTCTGTTACTACTTTCTCTGACTAGAAGTCACAGAGTTGCCAGTTCTTCTCATTTCAGCACTGGTCTCACAAAGGACTCTTCCTAGGAGTGGAAGGGAGAGTACAGGAGATCAGCATGAGTAGTCCTTATTCCACTGTGGATGGAAAGTTTCTCTTGGGAGTATGGCAAAGGCCACCCCAAACTGTGGGCTCTTGGGGGCTCAGAGCACCATTGCACACTTCAAGTTCTGTCCAAGCATCTCTCTTTGGATCTGTTCTGTCAGCTTTAAGGGGTTCAGATTTTTTTTTTTTTCCCTGATGAATTCTGTTATTAGGAACAGGAAACAGGAGTTTCTTTCAATTTCAATACTTTCAATTTCAGTGACTGACATGAATGCCAAAATCCACTAAGAACTGTGACCTACTTTGATTCGGACTGTGGCTGTATACTTTCAGGGTCTAATGAGGAGCAGTTGGGTTTTACTTGTAAAGATAGGAGCAATTTCACATTTAATCATGGCTTAAACTCAGTGGTATGTGCTAAAAATAATGTGATCTTGGTTTTGCTGCAGTGAATGATCTTATTAGTTTGATTTAAAGATCTTTAAAGAAAAAAAAAGGTGGTGTTAACTTCCAATAATTAAAAGATCATACCAGCCCCTCTCTCCTGGTGCTCCATTGATTTTTCATTGACATTCTGAACTAATAAAACAAATTCAGCCACCGCCATCTTTTTATCACTGTGTAAGTTTTTCACAAATGTCTCTGTTCATGAGGAACTTTCTGATGAAATTAAAGAAAATTTTATTTTTTAAGATCTGATATAATTGGGAAAGCATGCAGGTGGGTTTTCTTGGTACAAAAACTTATTTTCTAAAAAAGAAAAGCCCACCAAGGGTTACAAACTGAAATGTTCATATTCCACATGGCAGAGAGTGTATTAATCTTTATTTCTATTGCAGTTTCAAATGAATTTGTGATATATTTTTCATTTGACTAAGGACATGCTGGTGTCAACAGCAGTTCCTTCTTCCCCCACAAAAGAGAGGTCATGAGAAAATAATGCTACCATTTCATTTTTCACTGAACACCTGCATTCTTCATGACAGTTTCATTCCCCTTTTTAAAAATTATTTTTGGTGAATTCTATTTTCAGTATAAGTCATTGCTCTTATACCTTTTTTAATATCCAGTCTCAGTGCATTTCTGTAATGGGGCCATCTGATTTATAGTTATCTAGAATGAGAGTCAGCACCAAGATCCCATGATTGAAACACTTGGTGAAAGAAAGATAGTTTATACATTTCATGATGTTGCAAAAACGTGGGACATGCAGAACAGAGATAATATTTTGCACGCTTTGAATATAAGGCCAATTGACAGCCATAGGAAAATGGAGGAATGACAAAGCTCAAGTCTGCATATACCACTTATTTGTGGGGATATTCAGAAGAATTCAAAGTGCAGTGCAGCCAGTTAGTCACCAGAATCAATCACAAAATCATACTGTGATCACAAAATCATCTGTATAATGCAATCAGCTGTTTGTGAGACAGAAATGATTCCAGGAAATACAATGGGCCAGACAATGTCTCTCTACCCCTCAGACTGAATCTCAATCTCTCAACTGAGATTGCTGCTCAGTTCTTTCAGTATGTACAGTACTGTATCCATTAGCTGAAAAATGTAACCAGGCAGTCATAAGAGGATCTAGAGACTGCCTAATCAACCAGAAAGACTAAAACAGTCATTCCACAGCCACAATGTCACACTTGTCTCCGGGAATGGATGAATTTAGATCATTATCTTTTAGATATTTAGTTTTGGTTTGATTTTCTAAGATCATTTGACCTCATGTACCAGGCTAAATTCTTGCTAGGCTTGCCAAAAACCTGTCTTTCAGATTCCCTGTGCATCTGGTGAGAGGTATGGCTTTTTTTTTTTCCTTTTTCTTTGCATTTTTAAGTGGTGCTCCAGGGAGCCGACAGACTGCTGTGTATATGTGTCTAAATGGCTGGATTCCAAACTTGGCAAAAGCAATCAACATAAACTGATCTATCAGTTGCCTACAGTTCTTTCTTTTGATCCATTTGTTTGTTTAATAGGAGTAAACGGAACCCTTAAATAGCTATTAAAATATGATTTTTTAAATATATCTCCATAGAACCTGAGATTAGAGGTTGTAATTTAAAAAAATATTCTCCACATTCATCTTGAAGCCTTTTATGTCAGTTAGAACACAGAAGTACCACCAACCTCCCCCCCCCCTCCCCCCCCCCATATAGCCCTGCTGTGACTTTTTCATACTCTGTGGGCTGGATCATACAATCCCCACTTTCACCTACTGTCATACAGGTTCTCAGATACCAGTTGACACAGTGGCTCTAAGGTATCTCACAGCTCTACCTTTTTCTTCAGGTAGTAAAGGGCAGAGGACACAGCCTCCTGTGGATTAGCCTGTATGACCCCTACAGTGTATTCTCCTTTCAGAGGACCCTTGCCAAAGCTAGAAGAGTTCTTCTCATACCTTTCCAAAAAGGATTTCAAGCAGATTAAAAACACAGTACTGAGCAGTTCTACAAATACAAAGTTAACTTTGTGGCCGGAAGAGAAACTCTAGGATATAGTGGAGAAACACTTTGAAATACTTTTAATGTATCTGTAAATCAAATTATCAACTCATAGAAATTCTCTGTGTTTTCTGGGAATCACTGTCTGCCTTGGTAAGGCACCCCCTTCATTTGAGCTGTCCAAGACTCTTAGTCACACTAGGCTTTACTTGACTGACTGAATTGCAGTGAGCAAGTCAGTCTCCTCCTTGGAGCCTTTTCTTCTGCCAGATGAACAGTTATGGCTATCTCAGCCTTTCCTCATAGGATGGATGCTTCGGCTTTTTTATCATCTTCAAGGCCCTTTTCCTGAACTCTCTCTGGTATGAGAAGCTGAGGGAACTGGGTGTTCAGCCTGGACAGAAATCAACTGAGTGAAACCTTACCACTCTCTACAACTACCTCCAAGTAGGAAGCAATAGGATGAGATGACATGCCCTCAAGTTGCAGCAGGGTAAGTTTAGATTGGATATTAGGAAAAATATCTTCAGGGAAAGGCTATTCAAACACTGAAACAAGCTTTCTAGGGAAATGGTGGAGTCACCATCTCTGGAGAATGTGTAATTGTGGTGTTTGAGGACATAGCTTAGTGGTGAACATGGCAGTGTTAGGTTAACAGTGGACTCAATTTTCCAAACCAAATGATCCTACATTTTTTATGATTCTATGATTCTATGTATGTCCTTGTTTCTCTTGTATTTGGGATCTCAGAACTGGACAGAATACTCCAGGTGCAATCTCTTCTGCCCTAAGCACACCTGAAGAAGAATCAGATCCCCCCTAACCTGCAGACAGCATTCTTCCTAATACAGCTCAGGATGCTATTATCCATTATGGTGGAAAAGATACACTGCTGGCTCAGCTTCAACTTGGTGTCCATGAGAACCTCCAGTCCTATTCTGCAAAGCTTAGTAATTAATTATTAAGTGATATTATTTTATCAAATATTCCTCAGAAACAGGTGTCTGCATCAATAAATGTACATAGGCAACTCAGAGAATAGATGACACTGACTACATACAGGCACACATCTACTGGTGAAGGGAGCATAAGGTATGAGTGGTGTGTGTCCTAGCCTCTAAGAGCCAGCTTCATAAGCTTTTCTGCATTGCAAAAACTCTTCGATCTGCAGCTGTGGAAGCAGGTTTCACTTCCCTTACAAAAAAAGATGTGTCCCTGAGAACAGATTTATTGTTTGCAATTGCTTAGGATCCCAAAGACAGGAAAATCAAACTTGTCTGCTATTCACATCAGTTTTAATATGATACTTTTAATAGGGGAAAAAAAAAAAAAAAAAAGGATATGTGGTAAATAACACCAGCCTGGGTGGAAATCCTGTTACAAGAGAGGTTTATTGTAGACATAACCTCTGCTAGCTGCCTTCTGAACTATTGGCCACTGAAAATACAGGGACAAAGCACTAGTAGTGATGCAAGACTAGCCCTAAACTGGTCAGCTGTGATTGATCTTATGTTTTCTTCTTGGTTCATCAGCAAAGCTAGATAGAGATTTTTCATCTTATCCCTTCTGCCAGCTGCTCTGTTCTCAATTTACTGCCCTTTCAGCCAGACAGATTCCAATATTTGCAAAGTGTGCTATTAAGTGGTTAAATGAAGTGCTCTTAATAATTGCCTCCTACTCCTTTTATGTTGGTTTGTTTCTAAATGATAAAAGAACAAAAGCAGTTTTGATGATAATACCACTGTTCTCAGGAAATGTAGATTGGGTAAGAAGCCCTGGAAATGATGGTCCTTAGATTTGTGTCAAGATTATGGAGCTTATTGGAAAGCAGGGCCAAGACTTTGGTAGTCACACTGTTCTCCGCTGGGAAAGTGGAGGCACAGAGTGGCAGGCAACACATTGATATGTAGCATGTTTTGGGCTGCTGCACTAGCAGTACCTTCAGAATGGTGGCTGCTTTCTTAGTCATAAGGATGACTGCAAGGAAATAAACTTGGTGAACTCTGAATTTGTGGGTCTCTTCCATAAATCAATAACTACAGGAGATTCTGGCCAATGCAGTGGCAACCAGTGGTTTCTACAGTTTGCTGATTTTTTAAACGTCCAGGTTATCCAAATGTGATTGAAGACCTTAGAATAGGACTCTGGGCCATCTCTACACGGCAGCAGAGAGACAGAAAACATCTGTAATGAATAATAAAGTAGTTTCTTTGCTGTTTTTTCTAAACACAAAACCATGTGGTATCCTCTGCCTTTCACAGAATCAGGATAAGTATTTCCATAGCCTATAATGTTGAGTTCAAAATATATTAAAAACAATACACTAATTCAAAGCAATACACTAACAAGCTTAAATCACTAGTACAAGCCAGCTCAAAATAATCATTCAGTGTGCAAGAGAATAGGGTTCTTACCCAACAGGTGTCCTTACAGGTCAGGAGACACATTCAGCCCATCAACTGATACCAGAAGTTATAACGGACTTTTCCCTAACTTCTCCCCATTCTTAACTCAGTTTTATATTATTTATGTTTTAGTGAAGTGTGAATGACTTTAGTCATATATCTTACTCGGTGAGGAGTGGTTATTCCTTGGGGGTGGATATCTCAGTACAGTATCTGAGATAACCTTGGGTGGGAGCATGCCTTGCTCCAAGGAGAGTGATGTCACCACGGTTGCTGAATCAACAGCAGAACATTGTTCTTTATCTGCCCTGATTTTCAGCTGCTGTGTGGTTTATCAACTAAAATGTACAATTGAGTTCCCTCCTTTGCAAGGGTTTCAACCTGCAGAGCCTGGATATTTTCTCTCCACTGTTTCATCTCCCCTAAGTGGGAAGCTGAGTGTTCTGACCACCTTCTATCTAGGAAGTAGCAACCACATTTCCCCCTGTAACTGTGGTACTGTTATCTTTTTACCCCCCATGTCTTTTCCCCCAGAGTAAAAAGCAGGATAACAAAGAGACAAAATTTCAACTAAATTTGTAAATTTTGTTGTGTTATGTAGTCCGCAAGAATAATTGTCCTCGCACCTCCTGTTTATGAGTAGATATCTTTATATGACCTAATCACCTTAGGCTTTCTTTTCAGATTGTCTTGGTTTAGGGTAAATTTGGGAGGAAACCTCTGAAGGGGGTTCCGCTGGGAGGCAAACCCAAACAGCCCCTCCCCCCAGCCAGTCCAGGAAAAATTTCCTCAGAGAAAAAGTGGAAAA
>VZUI01057948.1:0-17362 GCA_013401135.1 Cettia cetti
CGGGGAGCGGGAGCCGCCACCCCGCGCCGCCGGGAACACCGTGTCCCGCCGGAACCATTTCACACAGGCGCATCCGGGCGGATTCCGCCTTCTGGCTTTTTGTTCGGTTCCCCGAGCGGCCGTGCCTGCACAGGGCTTAGATTGAAAGTAGTTTCAAAGTGGCTATAACATTTTTAATAGTCTTTTCAACATGAAAAACGGAATTAAATTGTAACTTTTCCATCGTTCATGGGTAAAGGGAACTGAAACGGACATACAGACACGGAGTGCTGACCGAGAGGGCTCTGGAGCCCGCGGGGCGGGGGGGGCGGTTGCCGTAGCAGCTGCGGTCCCTTCTGCGGATTGTCATTTTTTAACGAATTTCTAATAAAATACCACGTAGGTAACGATTTTGTGGCTACCATATCTTCCCTGTGGCCACTGCCCACAAAAACTGCCCCACCTCTTCCCACCTTTTGACAGAAAAGGCATTTTGTACATCTACTCTCACCTCGCTTTCTACGCCATAGCAATAAAGCTCGCAATTTCCTTTTATCCTGTTTTATTCCATTTGCGCAATTAAGTGCCCACACTCGTATTATCGCTTTTTTGTCAGCTGAAATTCCTGATCTAAGATTTCCCGTATTTTGCCCCTTTTTTAAACTCTCAGTCTGGACCATACCCTGCAGCCCCACGTGCGGAGTTCCGCGCGTTGCGCTTCACACCTCCAATCTTCCACAGTGGATTTTTCACCACTCTTTTAGGCTCCCCAGCTCAAGGTCGGCTCTCCCACAATTCTCGATCGCGTCTCCACGGTTTGCTTTGTCATATTTCCACCTTGTATCTCCATGGTTCCTCAGACCGTGCCCCACAAGTTCCATCTCGAGTCCCGTCTCGGCTTGGCTTGTGTCCTTTTCGTGGCAGGCTCGGCCGTCACCTCCCAATCGCATTGGGTCATCAGATATTGCAGTAAGTTAGCTGAGACTCCATTTTCTTCATGTGGGAAAAGCCAATTCTTTATTCACATCACTTATTTTACACAGTTTTCACAGACCTCGTGTGAACACCCATTGGCTGGTAGGTTTCTTACCACTTCATTTATTGGTCAGAAGGTGATTGTGTGGATGTGATAAGATTCAGGTTATTTTTCCTCTATGGGTTCTCATGGAACAGATCCTGTTGTTTACACAGATGCACTTATTTTTCAACCCAGGAATAGGTTGTAGGGTAAACGAACCTTTCAAACCAAGATTGTTTTTGCATGGGAACTTGAAAATTGCTTAACTACACTTAGAAGAGATGACAGGCTAGCTATTAATTTAATAGAGCAGGCCTGATTTTATGAGGCCTTTTATAATTCTTCTACCTGTCACAACAGAGAGGCAGCAAGTGCCCTATTTAGCAAGGCTGCTCACGGTATGAAAAAGTATTTGGGGTCTGTCTTTGCCATGGGCTTTTGCTATAACAGTTGACGACAAATGTGCAGCATATGGGGCATAGGAAAGACAAATACTTAGGTGATAAAGATAAGACAGGACAATAGGGATTAGATAAGGCTTCCATTTGAACAAAGTATTTGAGACATCATTATTACGATCAGGAGTCAGATGCAACTACTGTTCCAAACACCGCTCGGGCAAATTACATTGCCAAAATTAATCACACAGCTGTTGAGACAGACTTCAGCTCGAGCCTGCTGATGATATGGGTAAGTTTACATATGCTTGTAGCAACCACATATAAATGAGATGCCAGTAATATAGGAAGACTGGAATGGTACAGAAGAATTTTCCACATCAACTGTACCTGATAACAAAAGAAAACACTATCACCTGGAGTACAGTGCACGTAACAGTTTCTACAAGTGTATCAGCTACAGTTAATCTGCAATTTTTGTCCTAAATATGAATTTAAAAAGCCAAGTATGAATCATATGCAGGCAGATTTTATGACTCATTGCTGCAATGGATGTAACCACAAGTGCTGATCCTGTCTGCCATTAAGATGTCTAGCATTCCCTCTTGGACCCCTTCCTCTGGAAGGGGGCCCTGTCTCTCTGCTAGAGAGAGCTAAGCTAAAAAGTTAAATGAGACTTAAAGAATTAAAAAAAAAAAAAAAAAAAAGTGCTATTTTGTCACACAAAGAATAAAATTCCAGGAATTTATTGCTATATGTATGCTTAATCCATTCATTCATCTTACAGTAGTCATGAAGTGCCAAATTGTGTGCTACATTTAACATTCCATGTATTCCCTTCCAAATGCCATTTTACAGTGGGCGTATGAAACAACGCAGCAGGGGTCACAAAACATGGCTTGAGCATCTTTTAAGAGCTTAAAGACAAAGATTTGTGTACAAGCTGAATAACAACATGTCATTTAACAGACCACTCAGCAATTTTAACAGAAATATCTTTAGATGGAAGTTTTGCAGCATTAAAATCCACAACTCAGACTAAACATTCTCATCCCCACTGTAGAAACAAGATACTTGCAAAGAACAAGAATGGTACGTAAATGTCACACGCAAGACCCGCTTCATTTCTATCAGAAGCAAAAATTGCTAATTATAAGCAAGGACAAGCCTAGCAGGGTAAGGCTGTCAGCCTATATTAAAAACATATACCTCGGAGTTTGGCAGTGGAACTCTATTTACCACCTTGACTTCTTTTTGGTAACATACGTGTTCTTCCTCCCCCCGCCCCCACTTTATAAATCCCCTTTTATTTTTATTATACCTCCATATTATTTACAGGACTTCTAAAGATTAAGTACAAACTAGTATGAAATTAATGATAGCCTGCTTTTCAAATATGTATCCCATGGCTAAATAAATACCAAGCCAATCCAACAGAGTGATCTGGAGTTATGATTCAGAAGCTTGTGTATCTGTGATTCCAGTTGTTTTCTCATTAGCTGCAGAGGATTCATTTGATCTGTCAACAACAGTTGCCCTGGAAGTTGGAGTAGTGCTATCCAAGCTGAGTGCAGAGGTGTCCTCCACATTTTCTGTAGTGCCAGGGCTGACGGAAAAGCTTCCAGCTTGAGGAATAGAGGGAAGCAAATCTGTAGGCACTGTAGATGCCTCTGTGACCAAAGGAAGCATAGGAACACACTTGGGTGGCATTGATAGAGGCGTTATTCCCATTAGATGCAGAGGCGGCAAAGGGGGAAGGGGCTGCAAACCTAAAGAGAAAAAAAGGGAAAAAAAGGCAGTGAGCTGCTGCACACCAGACAGCTCAAATGGTATTTGTGCAGCTTTGACTCAGCAGGCTCATTTCAAGCCTGATACTTTTCAGAATTGAGGAATCAGAGTAAATTCAAGGTTGCTCCCCAGAGGACTAGGTATTTAATGCATTAACACTGATGATTAGGTTTTTCTGGCCTTCACTGAACTGCCAGAAACAAGAAGTTAACAAAAACCATATTCCATGTAAGCTTCTAATATCTTTTTGCTTGCTCCATGTGCACCTTCAGCAGTTTTGCTGAATTCAAAACTGTAAATCTAATATTAGTTCATAATTCTGGCATTCAGTTCAGGGAGTGCCAATCTCATCTAGCTTACAAGGAAACATTTTGTATTTTCTTTTACCCATAAATACCCACTTTGGCACAATCTCTCCTGAGATATAAATCAGGTAATAAAAAATGAAACATCTAAACACAGACACAGATTTTGAATTAGTTTATCTAAAGACATGTTCCTTGTCTACCTGATTTGGGCACCAACATCCACTCCCATCTCAAGCAAACATTCCATTTATCTGCTTCAGGACTCCCCCTAATGGGTCTGAGTGTCAAGGATAACTCTAATTACAAGTTTCATTTTGCAGGAGCACATACCAGGCTGTATGATTTCTGGAACAATCTGTGGTGCAGGTAAATTAAGTTTGGACAGATCAGTCAGGTTAGGAAGCCCTGCTGGTAATGGCATCAGACCTAAGAGAAGAATGGAACAATTACAGCTGAAAACTTAAAATCGTCCTTTTCTAACTGTTTCTTAGATCTTGTTGATAATTTTAAATGTGCTTTATATCTTGATTATAATTTTTATATGGATGAATGCAAATTCACCTGAATTTTGGCTTTTAAGTTGCACAGTGAGATCAAATACCTACTGCAGGAACTCTGGACTAGCAAACACATAATCCCAAACCTTCCAGTTTTTTTCTGAGGAAAGCAGAATCTTATTTCAGAATTCTAAGTTTTGCATTCCAAGTTCAGCTTTCAACAAAGGTAGTTTTTTCACCATAGCACTATACCAGAAGTTCTCCATTCCCAATTTGAGTGGCAAACAATAATAATATTATTAAATACACAATATTCTCTGATACCTAATATTGATCACTCTATTATTAGTCTTTTCCACTTAGTTCATGACTGGAGTTAATCACAAAAATGTTTCTCGAAAGGCAAGACAAAGGAACTTTCCAAGTCAGTAAGGACTGAAGGTAGAAGAGAAACATACAATGAATGCAACACATGCCCTTCCATCACTGTGTTTGCTATGGAACATCCTTCTGCTCCTGAATTTTTCCAATTTTGAAGAGCTTCATTTCTGGGCCAAGGGCTCTATTTGTACTTTGTGTTTAGTTCAGAAACTAATTCAGAAACAAACTGTTGATACTACAGTATGAAGACAGAGAGGAGAAAAGTCTTAAAGCAAGGCCACTGTATAGAGATTTTGATTAAAACCCAGCCATGTTTACCTACCCATGAAATCCTTTGCCATGAAGGCTGACATCATCTGACTCAAAGAGCTTTCGGGTCAGCTGTATGCAAATTGGTTTGAATTTTTTTTGAATCTGAAAAAAGCTAACTTCATACAAATTCACTCAAATTTTAAACCTCCAGTATATTTAGTAAGAACATTTTCACTAGTAAGTCCATGCAGATTGCAAGAAATATTCTAATTTGCTTTTTAAAAAGCCATTATACTATTAAGAGAAAAAGGTGAACAGAAAACTTGAATTTTGCAGAGTTTAGGGAAGGGGTGGATTAGGTGGCTGGGGAAGAAAAGGACAATAATCTTTTTCTGCCTATAGAATATAGAAAATTACTGACAAGTTCAGCTTCTTTGAGAGTTCTCTGCCCTTGTTTGCATCCACTGAGCTCTACTGCACATCTTTTCTGTGCCAGAGGTTGTACCTCCAAGTGTTACATAACAGACACATCTTGATCTACTTGTCTTATAACAAGCAAAACATAAAATACAACCCCTTCAGTGTTTTGGAAGGCACAATTGAGTCCTGTACCAGCACACCAATGCCACAGCAAAATCCTATACAATCCTTATCTCTCATGAATACTTCTGGAATAGTGGTGTTTGAAATGTTTATTATCACCAGGAAACAACCATGCTGTATAAAAACTCTTACTTATATTATACAAGTTTCAATTCCTATATAATTCTGAAACAGTAACTGGAACATAAATTCTATACTGTTAGCTCTGTATTTATACTAGGAACAGTGATCAAGCTGAGTATTTAAAACGGGGTTCCTAAAATGTTGCAAATAGCAAAGCAAAACCTTCCTGAGAAATCCTGAATACTGCATCCCCTGTGCAGGGAGCTCTAAAAAGGTAAACTTGGTAACTCTTGTTGCCACATCGCTCCACTGTGCTACAGGCACGCTGTGAACATACTCCAAGAAAAGTAATTCTTTACATTACAGAGGTTGTATAGAGAGAGATCTTACATGAAATGTAAGTTGTATGGAGTTAGGCAGTGGAAAAAGACAGCTCTCTTCTCAACTCCTGTAAGATTTTTGTTTCAGGAATGTTTTAAGAAATTTTACCTACTCACCTGGTAATGTAGTTGCTGGGTTAACTGGTGGCACAGAGGTAAGGGACTGACTGACTTGTGGTGGTAATAACGGAACTGTTGGGACACCTGGTGGGGTACACAGGGAAACAACACTGATTTTAAACATACAACACTTCCTCTTCTTTCCATAAGAAGTACAAATAAATAATTGCTTACATGAGAATTACTATTTGCCTCAACATTAAAATGCTGATAAGAAAAACAGTATTGTAAGTTACACATAGTATTTTTCATAGAAGTTGTTTGCATTATTTTGTGAGCAAGTAAGGCACAAATCCAGTACATTAACCTTTTTTGTTGGGAAAAATTTAAAAGAAAGTTTTATTCTCTCTTCTGCCTTCTATTCAATTAATTAGAAACATCTGTGAGAACAAAGAAGTCAGAAAAGCCATGCATTTCAGGAACAACCCAGTCAGTTCCTTCCAATACCAACCTGTGCTGAGAGCATTACTGACAGTAGTTGAGGGTGAGCTAATGGCAAGTCCTGAAAGACTCTGCTCAAGGCCTGCTGACCCAGGAGGGAGAGTGGCTGAGGGATTAACTGATGATAGCTGAACCTTATTGAAAGAGAAAAGAAAGTTTCTTCATTAGAGTTTGTTGCTACATGAACCAAGAGATGCAGAAAAGCAATAAACATCATCATCTATTTTTACCAAGCTGATGGAGGGGACCCCAACTCACCTCTGTGAAACCATCTTTGAGGGGACTGAGAGATGCACTAGGCAACTGTCCTGGGAGAGAAATTTTCTTTCCCTCTTCAAATGGGCGAGTAGGTATCCTATGCAAATATCCATAACCAATGCCACATCCTAGGCTTTTAAAATATGAAGATTTTTAAGTCAGGTAAGTGACTTTACAACTACAGACTATAGCAAGCAATGCATGAACAACTCAAGACACCAAAAAGTTTCAAGGTAAAACCTTCCCCTCCTGCCCATACATTGCCTCACTTTCTGTGGAGAAGTAATCAATACAAAACAATTTAAAAGAAATTCTGTAGCTTTAGCAATAAATATTCAGCACAAAATAAAATTCATGATTATTTAAACCAAGCAGCTATACCAGGTATACAGCTTGGAATTCAACTCACAGTTGTTACTTGGAGTGCTGTGTTCTGCCTACTCACAATACTTCAAGGATATACCACCAGCTAACGACTGTTTGGAATTTAATGCAGAAAGCAACCACTGTCCTTTATGCTAATTAGCTATTGCACTAGCTAATTTACTGATTTACACCCCTCCAATAGCAAGAGCATCTGAATTTCAAGTAAATATATAATTTATTAGAGCGGAAACACTTTTGCTATAACAACACTCTTTCCCTGGCTTTGTAGAAAACTTAAACCCAGCAGTTTCCAGGCTGGTGCTCTAAGAAAGTTGCCCCATGCCTCTGTAAGACAATTGTCTCCTTACCTGCCTTCTCCACCCCAGGCAGAATTTGGAGTAATCACCACTTCCCGACAATTATCTGTGTCTGTGTTGTACACATAAAGTTTTAATGGCTTTGCTTCATGTGTTTCAATAAGGGAAAAGAGATCTTCAGACTGCAAAAAGATAAAAATGAATAAGGGCTTTCTTGTCCTTATTTTATCATTTGGCATTGGATTGATCATCCCAGTCCTGACTTTCTGTAAGAGACTCTGGTAACAGCCACATGTTGCAGTGCTGCTGTTTTATCACAAGGCCAGCTTCAAGATGTGTTTTGCTAGCACAACTCAGAAGACGTAGCACAACCCAAATTTCAAATCTGCTACTCAAAAGACTAATTTTAGACTACAAAAGTACTCTAAACTGACTTCATGAAGACATTTAAGAGCACTTTTTATCTCCAGGATTGCCTTTAAGAAGAGGCACCATGCCAGAGCTCCTTCCTCTTTGCATTTCACTTCCATTCACACTGAACAGAGACAGAACCAGGGATGTTTCAAAATGCCCTGGTACAACTGGGTTTTTAGTTTTAAAAAATAAAGACCTTATTTTTATATACTTACCTCATTCATGACAGTATCTGCTCCAATGATATAGTCACTATGAGGTCTAAGTCCAGCTAATGCAGCAGGAGAATTTGGCTCCACTTCCTGGTTTTAAGATGGAAAGTTACAAAACACTATGTAACTGTCAGGGAGTAGCAGAACAGACAGATATGCACTTCACACTCTGAGCCAGACAAACTGGTCGAGTTTTCAGCACAGTAATGAACTAATGAAGCAGTCTCTACGGCAGTCCCTTTCCAGATGGTCCTGGTGTTGCACCAAATACAGTATCTCTGTGTATTGTACAAACCCATTCATTTAAATACAAGACTTGACAATATAATCACAAATATACATTTGTAGACTACAAACTACAAACCCCAAATCAATCGAAGGCAGTTTGATCAATGAGACCATGAGTTTGACCTCATGACTTGTTAGCTACATCCTGTGCAAGTTACTTTTCAACAGCAAGACAGAAACAGCAATAATAAGAATACTTCCAAGTCCATACTTACCAAGACATGCCAGACATTTTCATTAGCCCCATCAAAGCTGCAGAAGCGAATGCTCACTCCCAGCAGGCCCTGCCCACCCCACATGTTGCTGGGGGTTACTGATGTTTCTCTCAGTTCCAGTGTTTTGCTACTGTACACAAGCATTTTTACAGGTTTTTCAACATTTGCTTTCAGCAGGTCCTTGAGAGTGTCATTGTCTTTATTCTGCAAATGTGTAAACAAGAGCTTGGGTCAGTGTTTGATAGAACAAGCATTGAGTTCTACAGCAACACTTGTATTTCAAAGATGCTACACTTTGCATTACCAGAACGTGAATTAACAGCTGCTTTGTAACAAGTTTCCAGTCCCTTCAAAATTCCAGAATACAACTCTGGAAAAATCCTGGGACTTCACAGTAACAGGTTATACTTTCCAAAAAAGAAAACACTTCAGTTGGTTCAGAGGCTTTCTGGAATCCAGGCATACTGGTGCAGAGCATCCTACAGCTGGTTTTTCCCACTGCCATGACGGTCAGTTGTCTGATGACAGCTTTTGCTTGAAAGCTGCCCCCCATGCCTCCTACCCAGCCAGCTTTTCATTCAACCTGTTTGGACTAGGTGAAGTTTGTGAGTGCTCATGGAAGCAGACAGAACCAGGAGAGCACCAGCATAAGCATGAGGGGTGCATCAGCAGGCAGTTCTGTCTTGGTGCAGATGTCTGCAGAGAGCGTGTCTGTCTTATTCTCCAGCTAAACTCCACAGAACTGTTCCTACAGGGTGAAGAAAATCAATTCCTGATGCAGTTTGCTTCCCTCATTTGAAAGTAAGAAGAAACATTTTATATACATTTAAATAAAACAAATCCATTGGTTTACCTATAAATATCAGCTTCTCAAAACATTGTTCATATTAAAAGCTATAAAATAGCAACACACTTACCAATCTTGAACCGTTAATGGACACAATAAAATCAAAGAATGGCTCCAATCCAGCTCTATGCCCCGGTGAGTTTTCTTGTACCTAACAAAGTTAAACGAGAATTTAGTAAAAGGGTTCCAATGCTGATTCATAGATTAGAATTATATTTCTACTGGTGCCAACTGTAGTCTAGAAGCTGCTAATGTTTATATGTATAATTTTATAATATTCAAATATAATCTCATAATCTTATAGAACCAAAAAATCCCTCCCTTAAAAAAAAAGAGTTCAAAAGAATTATTAATTTATAAATTGAGGAATGACACAGCAGTAGCCACTCCCTGGGAAAAGCAGTGCTTAACAGTTGCATCAGATAAATTGTAAGTATATGTTTCAGGAAAGGAGATTATAGTGAAAGGAGAAGGTTAATGAATTCTGAAAAGGTTGGTTAAAAAGTACTGTCTTTCCACAGTAGTACCAATGTTGGTCCTTGCTTTTTATCTTATGCTTACTAAGGAACAGAGTCACATCTGTAAGCACAGGTTGTTATCTCATGATTAAACATCACCTGGTGACATTCTTGAGACACAGAGGGTATCTTTACAACCAGTGATTTCATTAACAGTCCTTCAAGTTGCAGGAAAAGAGACATGCAATTTTGCAGCCATGGTAGCTCAAATAATTCAAGCACTCCACTAAGACAAGGCTTACATTCTGGATACACACTGCTCCCAGAAGCCAAAGTATGCTTTTAATTCCAAATGGAGTAACTGAGAGACTTTCTGCCCATGTTGTTTTTTCATTATTGTTCACATAGTTGACAATGAAAAGTAACTCCAATATGGCTGTCAGATTTTTCCTACAGCATTTTTAGCAAGGACACTTTTTCTGAGTGGAAGCTGATTCATTTCACCCACTGGCTTTTTCTCTTACATACTACAATCACCTTCCAAAAAGATCTAAAAAGCATTACCCTTTACAGTGTGGTTCCGTACATTACATGTTATTCTACCTGAAGTGGTAAAAATGTATTCAATTGTTCAATCCTGGCCTGATTCTGTAGGAACTGAGTTTTCTTAATATGACTTATCTAGAACAAAATATTCTAATATGGAATTTTAGAAGTGCTTGATTATTAATAAAACTGTTCTTCTTTAATTTTGTTTATCTCTGCCCAACACATTCACAAAATCAGAGCTTGGAAAAAACTCAAGATTACTTGTGGGCAACAGATGCCCAAAGCTTAGAATATTAGTCACATAACCTAGGTCTGGAATTAGTAATTCCAGAGTCCCATCACACACATATTGATTGTTGTCTAAGATTTATAAAACAGAAAAAAAGTATAAAACCAACAATATCCCAAAGTAGTAAGAATTACCGAGGCAACAATAACACCCCCAAAGTCCACATTTATAATTTCTAATTAGAACTTGAAGTGTGTCTGCAAAAGTGTCTCTTCAAGATGCCTGGAGGCTCCTTCGAAATAATTTCCTATAGCTGGGGTTCAGGTATTCTCCCTCTCCCAAGTATTAATGTATGGACACACATCTCCCGATCTCCTGCAGTCCCTCTAACTAGATCCAAACTGCCTCCTTGTTACCTCCTTAACCTGTCTGTTCAAGATGCCTCTCACCAAGAACAACCAGAGAGCAGACACCAAACTGTGCACCAGGTAACAAGGTAAAAGTACAAGCTCAGCTCCATGGGGCACACACCCTGGCTCCAGCTGCACAGAAACTCCCAGCACATGGTGGATGTGGCTTTGGCATTTGTGGATTGTTTCTAGAGCTCATTTAACTGTAGATACTCGAAGTTGCAATAATGTAGGCCTACCTGAGAACAGCCTCTACAAAAAGAAATTTTTGCTTAGGAGAAAAGCCACAGAGAGGCTAAAATTCACTATAGGAATTATTCTTCCAAAATGCAGAAAGAGTTTACTTACTATGTTGAATACTTGAGAGCTCCCTGTCAAAGAAAGGTTAAACAGTTTTGTGAAAGGAGAATTAAAACTCTGCTTTCCTATAAACATGATCCATAATGGTATTCTCAGACTTGCAGTTTCTCTTGTAATCAAGTAATTCAAAACATCCTCTCCTTTCCTGTGTTTGAGTAGTGAATGTAGGATGAGTTTATGCTGTTTGTTGTTCTTCCCTCAATTTAGAGAAGTGACATGAAAATACTCTAACAGCCTCTCTCTCTCTCTCTCTCTCTTATTCCACCACCTAGTGCATAAGTCATATAGGAACTTAGAGTCTGTGTTTTTAATGAACCTAACATACAGGCTTTATACCAAAATTAAATCAGCATCTGCTTTCAGAACTTTCTGGGAAAACAGAAAGTTTTAAAGACATAACATGTGTTAGTTACACCTCAGCATTAAAAATCAGTACATCCAGCATAACACGTCAGGGACTGGATGTATGTCATGGCCTTGAAATTATGAAAGACTTCATCTCATTCAGAGATCTTCCTTCATTTCTAAATTAACTTCTCTGAAATAAAAAAACCATATCATACTAGAATCACAACAAACCCCCTATATCCTGACAATATCCCTCCCTAATGAGACCTCCAAGAGATTATATCCTGAACACTGTGGGCCAAGTGTGGCCAGTATTCAGTAAGAAATATTTTTTGAAATAAGATGGAGTACATACAATGAATGAGAACTATGTATGTTCAGCATCCATCAATGCCAAGCTCACTGAAACCTGGGATGGATAAATAATTTACTTGGAATACCAAATCTGTGTTCTGCTCCAAATTGATGAAGGGATTGAAAGAGTTTCCAAGTTCCAAACGTTTAGTTTGCAGAAAGTATCTTCAGATGTTGAACTCCTCGCCCCAAAGCCATCACAATCCTGAACATCTCTGCATGGTTTGTTTCTAAGTAAAAACATGTAAAAACTATGAGGAAGCTGTAGCTAAAAGAAATCAAGGCCTTATAATTGCATCAATCACAGCTCAGAAGCAGGTATGTGCATCCCTTCTGTCATCCTGCCATGCCAAGGTTGTCACAAAGTTTCCTATTTCCCTGGCATTCTCTGATAGAAGAGCACCTTTACACCTGGCAGTCCCAGAAACGCCACCCAGAAATTCCGAGTCCATTCCACATGAAGTCTCCTCCTTGAAGAGGAGACTTAGCCCTGCACAACAGTCACACTGACCCCACAGGGGTTATGCCACACCATCTCACTTTCAGTCACTACCTGCCCAATTCATCACCACCACACAGTAAATGCACAACACAGCTCTGCTCCGAGCTCTGTGGTCATGATTCTCTCCCAGGAGCTGCAGCAACAAAGGAAAACCAGGGACCTTAAAAAATACAAATACACAAATTATTCCACCTCTATTAAGGATGGAAATAATAAAGACTCCATAGATATGTACATAAACTCTGTGCCTCCTGAGCAATTTTGCTTTATGCAGCTTTGCTGGGTGCCCCAAGTAGGTATTTAGTAACTTGCCTTTGTAATTGAATAATTGCTGAGAAATAACCAAGTAATATCACTCACAACAGATGCTTCTGCAGGCAAGATACCATGCCCAGCAGCTTGGGAAGCCTGATTCTCTCAAAGCCAGCTGTTACTTCAGAAATACAAGTTACAGATCCATAAGGGTAAACGCCATGACTTTCTAACAATAGAGACAAACAATGGCACAGAAAATGCAAAGAAGCTGTGGCAATGCAACACCAGAGCTTTTTGAGAGCAAATGAAGAAAACCTCTCTCAAATGCTGAGTATCAGAGGGCAGAAAAGGGCCTCACACAGTGCTGCAGAGTTTCAGTTTCTCACCAAGATGACAGCAGGTCCGCTGAGTACATAGATCACACACTGATTTCACTTTCAAGAATAAAACAGGAAAAAGATTTCAAAGTCAATACACCAATTTTAATTTGCAGTACTGAAAAGACTTTCCTGGTAAACACATGAAGTTTTTCTTTGCTGAACACCGTTCCCAACACCATCATTCTATGCCTATGCAATATACATTGCACATTACACATTTTAAGAAGTCAGCTCAGCAGCACAGTGGTCACAAATCAAAGCCCCAAGGAGAGCAGGGCAACTGCAAAATTAATGAGGCACTGAAATGTGGGTTTTTCAGAGGCAGATGAAGGCTCTGACCACTTCTGAAAGTCTGCTACCTTATACTAGTTTATAAACTTTGAGAAGCTTAGTTTCAAGCATTAAATACACAACTTCCGAGGCATTCTTTTTTCCCACATAAGAAACTCTTCCCAGTATTCTACTTGATTTGCAAAGAAATACTGAAAGGTTTTTTTTGTAGTTCTTCCACCCACTCCATAACTGGCAGTAAAATTTCATTGCCTACCATACATAAGCAATTTCTGTTACATCTGACAGAATCTCTTTGATTTCTGTCAGTTATTTTAATACATTACATTGTATAACTGAATTGAATTTCTTGATGAAACACCGTTTTCGAAAGAAGAAGCTATTACGGTTTTGATAAGAAAACAGGTTCTATCTATGTAGATAATTTTTATTTTAGCACAGAGAATTTAACTCAAGCTTTTAAAATGTGAACCTCCCTTAAAAGATAAGTCATCACTTCACGCAACACCTTCGTATCACTATTACAACAAACCAAAGCACTCAAACAAGAGTGGGAAATCTAAACTTTGGACACTGCTGCTCAGGATCTTTTAGGGAGAACACCATGTAAATTCCTCACACATAAGAGCTCTTACATAGAATCTTACAACAATTTAGTTTGTTCTGTGATCATCAAGTCCAACCACTAACACAGCACTGTCAGGTTCACCATTAAATCTAACCCAAAGGCCACATTCTATGTATTCTGAATGTTTTCAGGGATGGTGATTAAACCCCTTCCCTGGGCAGCCTATTCCAGTACCTGACCATCCTTTTGATGAAAAATGTTTTCCTAAAATCCAGTTTCTAAATCTCTCCTGGTGCAACTTGAGGCTCTTGCCTCTTCTTCTCTCACTTGTTACTTAAGAGGCCAACCCTCCTCTCAGGCAGTTGCAGAGAGCCATGAGGTCTCCCCTGAGCTCTTCTTCAGGCTAAACACCCTCAGCTGCTCCTCACAGGAGTTGTGCTCCAGAGTTTCTCTGGACCTGTTCCAGCAGCTCAATGTCTGTCCTGTACTGAGGAGCCCAGAACTGGACACAGCACTCGAGCTGTCACCTCACCAGTGCCCAGTGACGGTGGAACTGCCCTGGCCCTGCTGGTCACACTGCTCCTGGTACAGGCCAGGATGTCACTGGCCTCCTTGGCCACCTGGGCACTCACTGGCTCGTGTTCAGCTGCTGTCAACCAGCACCCCCAGGTCCTTTCCCTCTGGGCCACGTTCCAGCTGCTCTGCCCCTAGCCTTGGGGATGTTGTGACATCATCAACTTGCTGAAGAAACTGTCAGGCCATGACATCAATCTGGGCAAACTACAGCAGTTTCACACTGCTGAGCAAGAAAATTACTCAAAATTTTCCTTCATTCTGCTTTGAAGAGCAGAAACAAACAGATACTGAGCAATACACAGAGTCAGCCAGTTGGTCTAATCAGCCCCATGCCTTATGTTAAAGGAAACTTCAAACAAATGACTCATTACTAGGTCTATTTATGAAGAGACATGGGCAACAGAACACTTGGCAACTTCTCCCTTTTATAAAAAAAAAAAAAAGCTACATTTTAATGTCTAGAATACCAGCTATGCAACCCAGAGCAAGTTCTGCTGTCAAGTATGCATAGGATGAAATTCTTTTTCTTTGACAGTGCTTCAGTCCTGGAGGGTTTCTAATTCCCATTAAAACTGCACTGCTGATAAAGCTCATGATGAAAGCAATATTGCACTGAATATCAGAAGAAATAGCCAAAAGAATTAAGTAATCTGCAAATTTACACTGAAAATTAATGATGGCAGTGTCCACTAGCTGCATATATTTCTGTTCCTATTTGAAGTTAGCACAGAGAGAAACTTTTTACTAGTTTTGTGGGGAGGCAGCATGTACAGTCTAAAAGTCTCACTGTAAAAAACCTGTAACTTGGAACACTCTCAGTCTGCTCATCCTTCTGGCAACTTGTGCTTGGCTCCTAAAGTCACACTGAACAATGTAAACTCTTCGTTTCATGGCCATTTAACACATATTTTTCATTTATCTGCCTTACCCAAACAAATTCTTCCAATAATTGAAATTTTTTTCTGACATTTGTCTAATTTTCCCACATGTAATGGAATCTTTTAAATAATCATTTTACATTATTTACAGAAGTTTGGTGTTATCAAAGAAATCTGATCTTACTCGAATTAGATCTGTAACACTGGCAGACTACTGCTGTTTTCCTTCTACCATTCTCATTTACCTCATTAAAGTACTGAGCTCAGAAACAAAATGTACTTGAGAGTAAATTAGAACAAAACAGCTTTTTTGTTTGGCCCCAAATTCAGTCTTTTAGACTGAAGGTCAATCCATGCAGACAGAGCACTTGTGCAGAGTTCCTCTAACAGTGCGAATCAAACGCTGTCTGTAACAAACTCACTACAGAATGGCAACTGGAAAATTAAACTTGGAAAAACTGCAAAGGGAAATTCTAGTCACATTCATGCATGCCACGTGCATTTAAACAAAAAACATTCCAAATTATAACTGTTAGGCTACCACTCATTACTGTGGTATCTCAAGATATCAGTAAGAAGACAAGGCAGTGAAAAAAAGAGATATCAGTCTGTTTAACAAAGCAGGCAGGTCCTTTCCTGCATTTAATATACATAAAGATGTCCTCTTGGAAATCAACTTTAATGTGCACCTCTCAATTACACTTACAAAGACTGGCAATCAAACACTGCCATTTTGGGTCATAGCAAAAACATTACAACAAAAAAGTGCATCAATGAAAATACAATGTGCCAGATCCAGGAAAGACTACAAGAAAAAAAATTAGTAGACTCTACTTCATAAAACACAACATGCTTCATCAACATGCTTTAATCAAACAGTATGAACTCATAAATTGGATGTAATTGATATTCTAACTGCAAAGTACATACTGGTATGATCAAGTCTCCAAAGTACAAGTCTGCAAAGTAAAAAGTTAATGAAATTTACACTGTACTATGGTAAAAAAAGAAAAAAAGAGTCTGCCAGTTTTACCAACCTGCAAAATAGTTTTTTGTGGGCAAAAAAAGGAGAAGACAAGGTGGACTGTCATAAATTAGTAATACTGGACTATTATATACCATTAATATTAAAAGGGAGGAAAAAAACCCACTGTGACTTTAGTCATATACAAATTTTAACAGAATGTTTGGATTTGATCAGAACATCAGTATTAGCCTCTCAAAAGCAGAGAACATATCCAAAAGGCTCCGATTCCAATAAACACCAGCCCAGCACGTTATCCAGAGTGAGGGCACTCACACTCCGGCTACAGAGGCAAAGGCACCGTGGTGCGGGCAGGGACTGAGCCCAGCAAAGTCCCTGTACCCCAGTGCCTCAGCTCCCACAGCACGACCTGGGAACCACTCTGCTCGCTGAAAGCAAAACGAAGGGCTTTCACAAGACTGTTCACAAGACCTCAAGAATGCAGCCTAATAAGGTATTTTGTATTTCGCATAAAAAACCAAAGTTCTGTGGCCACAATGCGAACAAAACCAATGTAACTATGAAAAACGGTATTTTCACTGAAGTTGCAGGCCTTCACTAAAGCGAACACTTTGATCCGACACCCCTGAACTACTGCGGAGGGGCAGCAGCTACGGTCCAGTCCAGCGCACAATGCAGCGACAGGACAAGCCTGACGCGTTATCCCGGAGCAGCTGAGCGCAGCCCAGACTCGCGGGCTGGGGTGTGAACAGCGTCTGCTGGAGGAGAGGCCGCCTCGCCCTCAAAGGCTGCCCAAACCCAGCATCGCCTGCCATGCGCCAGCCCGTCGGCCTGGGCACAGGGAGGCACAACCCGGCGGCACGACCCGGCCCGGAGAACTGTTTAACTGGAACAATTCTTCCTCCAGACTTCCCAAATCCGGGAGCGGCGGCGCGGGCGCGGAGCACCGAGCCGCTCCCCGAGCCGCGGCGGAGCCCCGGTGGCCCCGCTGCCCAAGCGCGTCCCCAGGGCCGAGCGGGGAACGCGGAGGGGCGGCCCCGGGAGCCCCCGGGGGCTCCAGCGCGGCCCCACGGC
>VZUI01057951.1:0-45490 GCA_013401135.1 Cettia cetti
CACAGGTTGCCCAGAGAAGCTGTGGATGGCCCATCCCTGGAAGTGTTCAAGGCCAGGTTGGATAGAGCTCTGAGCAACCTGGTCTGGTGAAAGATGTTCCTGCCCATGGCAGAGGACTTGGAACTGGATGATCTTTAAGGTCTCTTCCAACCTAGGTCATTCTATGGTTCCATGGAATATTCATAAATACATATATATGTATTCAGCATGTATTTATCAGCATATATTCCAAATTATTTCCTGTTAATACACTTGCTACCATAATAGCAAATATTAGCATATTTTATGTTTTTCAAAACAGTTTACAATCCAGAGGGCCTGCTGTACTCCTACAGAGGGACTGCTGTAGTCCAGTTTAGTCTCAGTTTGGAAAAAAAGATGTTTTTATGTGAGCATGAGTAAATGCAAACTAACCAAGCTTTCATTCTTGTATACATGTATCAGTCCATTTTAGCCCCTATAATTCTCTTCACTGGGAAATTATGTTTGCAAGTGTTTTATTTACTATTTCTAAAAGATTTCATCCTTCTGTGTAAAATGATTCAATGGACATTTTTTTGCCAAAATTTCTTTTAAAAATTCATGTGTACTTATAGCAATTTATTTCTAATGCAAAATTGAACAAAGGCAGAAGTCCTTTGCTTTTCTCCAGAAAAAAATGCTATTACCCAGCCTCTAATTTTCACCACATAACCTCATCAGTCCTCTGAAAGACCTCTTGAAATACATTCTATAGAATTAAAAAGAAATTACATGTATACCAATGATGGTGTCTAAATGGAAATAATAGAATTGTAGAGGTACTGGACTGAAGAAAAGCAAATGAAGGAACAAATAGTCATGAAAAATAAAAAAGTTATAAAATTTACTCTTGCAGAAGTTTGACTTCTATTCCCAAGAAATGAATCGGAGCTAAAAAATTGCAACACTATTTAAGGATAATAGTAGACCTGACTGAATAACAAGAAAAATATTTTATAGGAAAATAATTTCAACATTGTTTCTATTCCGTGGTGTACTAGAAGTCAGACCCATTTTCTGTTAAAAATAAAAATGAATTTTCACGTTTTAAAATCAATATGAGAATTAACACTGAAACCTCAGCTGAAGCTAAGCAAATTCAAGCTAGGGAAAAGATTTCTGCAGTGAACACAATTAACCCCAGAGCAATTTACCAAGGTTTTTAGTGGATTTGCTATTATTAGAAATGCTTAAACCAAGACTGGAATGAGGTTTTGTTTTTTTCTGTCTGGTTTTTTTACTCTGAAAAGATAATCTATCATTCAAGCAGAGCCACTAAACTTGAGGTAGGTTCCAACAGGTCCAGATTGGACAATGACCATATGAAGGCCCATCAGCTTTTAAAATTCATTAGCTAAACTCTGCAGAGGAATAGTTAATGACATTAGGAAGAAATAGCTTGGGATTTCATTTTTGTCAAGAATTACACAAATGTTATCATGAGGTACAGCTTTGAAAACTTTTCTGAAACTGATTTATGAATATCAATATTTGGAGATGTGCCTAAAATCTAGTTAAAACAGCTGATCCCAAGTGATCAATAAGAAGATAAGGAGTTTCTCTCTAATCAGTTTGAATATAACTAATATTTTACATATTCTGTTATCTATAAAGCTTTCAAGCTCTTTGGAAAGGTACAAAACCATTTTTTCCCCATTTTTTATAGTTGAATGAACTGAAGCCCTGATAAATAAGATAACTTCCCTAAGGTCATATAGCTTGTCAGAAATTAAATTATAGTCTTCATACCAAATTTGTTTCTGCAGCCACTAAACAATGCGGGCACTGCAGCCCTCTTGCTGTATAGGTAGCACAGTAATGAAGGAAAACTGAGTTTGGAATTATGTGCCTAGGCCTCACTTTTACTCTCATATCTAGACATTGTGTGTTTCCCAAGCCAAATGTTTCTTTTACAGCATTCACCAGCCTAGATAAAAGTGGTCATTCGTCATCTTTCATGTGAGCTATGAGGGAGGACAAATGAAGAAAAAATAATTACATTACTACCAGTCAGAACATCTTAATCACCCAGTACATTTACTCCTTTAAATAGCTGCTGTCTTGTAATTTCCTTGGAGCCACACTGAGTTTTATTCTGTTCTTCATATTGCAGTAATGCACTTTTGGTACTTAATAAATGAATAATGATTTTCAACGTATTCCGGAAAAAAAAAAATCACATTTCAATGCTCTGTTTGACAGTTGTGACATTGACTGTGACACTTATCAGACGGTATTTGGAGTCACCATCACAAGCGGTTAGAAAAGTTTCCTAAATGCAAAGGTTTAGTGAGAATTTATTTTCAGAACCATTATATTTCAGTATGTAAACAAAAACATTCTTTCCACTGAAAAATCTAATCAAGGAAGATGTTTTATAGTCTTAAAAATGTTAATTTGGTGGAGTAATGCTCAAGTTTATACACAGCCATCTCTCCCCTCCTGCAGAGATGAACCTCTCCTCATATATGTGAAGGTCAGGCTACAGTCAGAGAAACCATTCTCTTTGAGAGGCTAAACATCCATTTGGCAGCTCAAATGTACACTAAACCACCTCAGCTCAGGCAGTCCTCTCAAAACCTCTTCATAATCCCTCATTTTTACTCCAAAAAATCCAGATTGTATCTCCCGGAAGTCTGCAGGAAAGCATTGAGTTCGCCATAGCCCAGGTAACCAGGCAGATCACACAGTCCTAGCCTTTTTTAAGGGCAACTCTTGCCACAGGAGCGGAAGTTAGACACAATAATGTCCTGTCTTGCAAAGTAGCTGCTCACACCAAGTCCCTGTACATATCCCAAGAAACTCCACAGTAAAGGAAGAGCCCTACCAAAAAAAATCCAAAAAGTAGCATTAATATTAACACTGGTGAAGGCTAAACTAGGATATATATATATATATATATATATATATATATATATATAGTGTATAANNNCTAGGATATATATATATATATATATATATATATATATATATATATAGTGTATAATCATTTACATAATTCAAGTGAATTAAAAAATTATTTCAGGGCAAGGCAAAGAGATCTACTAGTAAAAAACTATTTTAATGAACTTTCAAATGTATTCTGAACAGATATATAGAAAGTAGATATCTGTAACTGTTCATAAATACTGTTGATTGTCAAGAAACTGCAATACTTTGCACTCAACACAAAGTAATTTATGCATTCAGGGAAGACAATCCTATTTTACAAGGATTTATGAAGAAAGATGGAACACACTAAGTGCACATTTTCTGATCAGATTGTTTTCCTAGACATGTGCCCTGAGTGCATTTGGGAAAATCACAGAATCATACAGTGGTTTGGGTTGGAAGAAAACTTAAAAAATCTTCTTGTCCCAGCCTCCCTGTCACAAGCAAGGAACACCTTCTGGTAAAAGGTGAAGTGAAAACAGAGGTTTACCAGTTCACTTACCACAAATATTCAGTGTCAAAGGGAAATAGCAACCCTGGGTTCTATCCCTGCCTTCATAAAAAGTCAGTGTTGCTGTCACATATAACAATGTTGACCTAAAGAAATTCTCTCTTTTATACTAGCAAGTCACTGGAGAGCTACGCTTGTATAATGATTATTTATATTATATTTGTAATATATTTTAAAAATTGGTTCCTGTTTTTATAATAAACCCTTGCCACAACCTCTCCAAGTCACCTCCAAAGGAAAAAAAAAAAAACAACTTTTAAATAATTTAGATATCCATCCACCACAAAAAGATTCAAGGTCTGTTCAGGGCAGTTATTCTGTCGTTTCCACGAGTGGTTTAAAGCCTTATCTGAAATAGAGCTGAAAAACTATTATTTTTTTCTGCTGTCTAATAAATCTAGATTAAGATGAAAAAGAAATAAATTGCACTTAAAAAAAAAGGTAAAGCTCCATCACAGTGCAAAAAAGATTTCAGAATTGAAAACATACCTCTTGGCAGCTCCCGGAACTTCAATTCCGTCTTCATTCTCTTTGACTTTTAAATATTCACTACTCCAGCAAGCTCCTTTATTACTTAGCTTTAAGACTCCTTTTTTCATGTTTTTACTTTTGTCCTTTGTTTTTTGAGTGTGTCAATGGAAATGTGGTATGATATGCCCTTGAATTAAATATAGTAAACAGTTCATTGGAAATTAGCTTCTGGTCATCTGATTGAGTTGAGCCTCTAGATTAGCTGCTACTGCAGAGTTTGCCACTGGATAGAACCATGGCAAACAGCCCTTCTGGTAATGTGTATGTTTTGGTCTAATAAAAGGGTGAGAAGCAAACAAAACTATCAGGATCTGTATCACCTGTATAATACATTGAAAGGGTGGTCTGGGGCATATGAAATCCAACAGCAATGAGTTGCTCAATTCTTTTTTTTTTCCAACACCCTGAAATACTGTACTGCCTCAATGTGCCTTAAATAATATCTCCATTCTCCTTAGGCAGATTGATATTTCCACAATTATGTAAGGGAAAAAATATTTCTGCTAACTTCTCTGTCTTTGTGCATTTACAATTATACAAGCTGTTAAGAGTAACACACTAACAGGAAAATTTACCTAACTTTTGGTAGGTTGAATATCTAACCTAATACATTTCTGTGTTTTGATAAATATATTCAGCTACAATAAACATAATTTGCAGCTGTGTTTGTCCCATAGATGATCACAAGTTACATGACTAAGCCAATTACTAGTACATTGCTATGGCTTATGACTTCTTTGTTGGAAAATTCTGAGGTCTTACAGTTTGCTGTATACCATGCCAAACTTCATAGGGCCTATGGCTGACTGGTTAATGACTTCCACTTCAGTAAACATAATGTTCTGTAGAACTTTACAACAAACTATTGCAAAAATCTCTTATCTTATTGAGTCCCCATCCCCCATTTCATTCTAATAACAATATGAATATCAAATTCCTGCTTCTCCCCTGCAAGGACTGATGATTTCCCTCAGACTGCCTTGGCATGCAAAGAGAACACCTCCACCCAAATTTTAAAATGCCATTACTTTATCCTATAAACCTGTTCTTAAACTTTACTTCTGCAGTGGTATTTACAAATCTCTTCCATCTGGTATTGATTAGGAATTATAAGCTCTACTTTAAAATTCCACTGTGTTCATTTAGCTCTTTCCCCACAATAACCTCATTACCCTGTTTACATCCTGGCACACATACTGGAGGCATCATGGGACCCAGGGATGCAGGTTGCGCCTATACTTGTAATTTAAATGTGCCTGAGACTATACTATGGCACTGAGGTAAGCAAGAAGAGAATGGTGTGCAACTATGTTGTAAACCATCTTGAGCATCCAAAACAGGGAGGACATATGCCAGCAGCCTGTAGGGAGGGGTCCCTCACCTCCAGTAATTCCTGGGCTATGTGTGGGAATCAGCTGAGGAAGTGCTATTGGGCACAGAAAAAAGCCCTGCCAGGAACAGTCCTCCCAAAGCATCAGCAGTGCTTGGGAACATCCTGGATGCTGCTTGATTTACAAATGCAGCCTCAGAAAACTATCTTGCTTCCTAGTCGTCCATATGGGGCTTAAAAGGAACTAGTACAGGTGTTTGATTAGGACCCAGGTACTTCTGTAATACATAAGAAATATAACTGTGTAGAACCTACTTTCCTATAGGAAACAGGTGTTTTATGTAACCTCCCAATCTGAAAACAATACATCTGTAGAGTGCAATGTCTTATTCTTGTGGCTATACGAAATGATCCATTTCACCAGACACTGATCTCTTCAAGTACTTGAAAACTGAAGGCATATGAAGGCTAGATGGGGCTGTGTCTTAGCTGGTACAACAAAGTACAAATCATGAGAGGTATTATTTGATTTAATTTGAGTGAGTGTTGCAAACGGATCAAGGGAAGTGATCCCCTTTGTTCTGCACTGCTGAGGCCACACCTGGAATATTGTGCCCAGTTCTGGGCTCCCCAGTAGAAGAGAGGCATGGATGTACCAGAAAAAGTTCAACAAAGGGCCATGAATGATGAAGAGATGGGAGAGCCTCAGCTGTGAGGAACCTGTGATGGCTCAGCCTGGAAAGATCAAGGCTCAGGGGATCTCTTCTGTTTATATCAATCAATGCCCGCAGGAAGGGTTCAGAGGGGACAGAGTCAGGCTCTTTTCAGTGATGCCCAGTGACAGACAGGAATCAATAGCACAAACTGAAACATGAGAGGTTCCCTCTGAACACCAGGAAATGCTTTTTTACTCTGGAGGTGACTGGCATAGGTTATTCAAAAAGGTTTTGAAATCTCCAATTCTTTCAGATATCTGTCTTATGGAGAAGGTCCTGAACAACCTGATTTAGGCAGCCTCGCTTGAGCAGTTTTGGACAAGGTGACCTTCAGAGGTCCCTTACAACTTCAGCCATTTTGTGCTTATCAAATTTCCCACCCAAACAAATTTGTAATTTCAGGTGAATTTCAGCAGAATGCTACTTCTCTCATATTTATGTATTCATTTAGATGCAAACAGAAAATCTGGGTGCTGAGGAGCTCCATGGGGAAAATTATTCACCAAGAACTGCTGACGCAAGTGCTCAAGTCCTTGTCTCTGTGTTTTACAGGCTTACAGGCTTTTTTCTTTCCGTGGGATTTTTTTTGGTTTTTTGTGGTTTTTTAGAGGGATAAATACCATTGCAATGGTTCTGACATGCCAGTTACAGAATTTCTTCAGGCATCTACAATGGGAATGTATAACATAGCATACTCTTAAAGATAGCAAAATGCTTTAAGTTCTAAGGCTCAGAATCTTGGTCACAATTTTAATAATCTGGATAATGGAGAACATAAAAAATTTCAGTGGCAAGATAGGTATATATGGTCTAGCTTTTGACATGTCACTTACAATTGCAAACAGAAATTAATAGAATGAAAAGAAAAAAATCTCATGGAGTGGAGACTGGGGAGCACTTGAACTTTTTCTATCTGTACTCTAGTTAAGCAGTCCATTTTTTGTCCCCTAAATTCATCACATTTTATCTTACATGCTTTGCTGATGGCATCAATACAGGCAATATAGTTCTTAAAATATTTTCATTTCACCTTAATGTCACTGACATCAGTACAGTTCCTAATGGATTCTTTTGTTCTTTATATGTTCATATATATTCAGGTATATGTCTTAGCACTCTCAAGAAACCTATTACATGAAAACTGCTGTGGTTTGTTTGTTTTTCTGAGTAAGATTAGCATTCATAAAAAGGCAATGACAGCAGACATTAAACTCTATCTATCATTGAAAACAGAAGAAATTCAGTTCTCAAAGATACTTCACAAGTATGTCCGAATCCTACATGTTAGAGGTGCATGGAAATCTCTGTGTCTAACAATTTTCACCAAGAAGGATGTAAAAGAACATAATCAGAGATTACATAAAATGGGTGCACCCTTCATGAACCAATGGGCTGTTTCAAACTGAAGACTATCTTGCATCAGATTTCACAGCAGCACAGTACTCTACGTCTCGTTACATAGTCTTGAATGCTTGTTTCAGGGGTTTCCAAGAGTTGAAGTCAGTAGCTCTCTTGCTAACAAATATAAATACATTGTATCTGAAAGAGACAGTGTTATGTATTTGTCAACATTTTCCTTTCAGTTTGGCAGCGTAAATTCTGAGGATGAATGAGTGAGTGGATGGGAAAAGAGCCCAAGTCACACAAGGGAATTGACATGTCAGTGCCCATTGTTGACTAGAAGCTCCTTAGCATGCTGCTATGAATCAACAGACATTTCTACTTTCACACTTACAGAGATCTGTTATAAAAGACATCCCAGAGCTCCGTTTCATCTTGCTTGCCTTACAATGTTTATATGCTGCCACTGGGACAGAGAACAGATGTGATGGATTAACTAGCAATAAATCATATGGCAGTGAACACACAGCATTATCATTCTGAAGAGGTAGCATTAAGTATTGGTCTAGAAAAAATTATAACATTTCCCTGTAAATAAATGTTTCTTTGTCTTATACATCCCAGCCTGTGTCCCACTCTCCAAACAGTAGTGCTTTACTTCACTTTTTAAAACTATATTAAGTATTAGCTCAGGTTCAATGAAAATTAAGATTAATAACAGTCTTCAAAGCTGTGATACCGAGCACCATGTCCCACCATTTTCTCTATCATTAAAGCTAATGAAGAAAAACTTTCTTACAACTGTTAGAACTCCCACCAACAAAGCAGCAACAAAAATGAAGCCCTGCAAGTCCAGTCACATCCTCCCCAGGGAGCACTTCTACTCCCCCGGCATCTATTTTCTGATGGCAAGATGCCGACTCCTACAACCTCCACAAGGAACCCAAGAGTCATAACATCCCTCATTAGTATTTGCACACCATCTGGTGACTATTACTGAATTAACTTCTCGCAGAAAATAAGTTTTTAGAATATAAGCATAAAATTAAGACTTTGATATGAAATATTACTCTTCTCCTCCCTCTCCCCACCCCAAAAAACTGCAGAATTTTTAAAAGAGAAGAAAGAGGAGTGTGAGAAAGACACAGCTCAAAAAGCAAAGAGCTTTTCAAGTGCCCCCATTGTCCTTCTTCCCAATTTATGATGGTATAATTTAGTGCACACATGGGCTGTTTGGGTACAGCTCTTACTCTATTTGCTTTAGTTAAAAAGCATGCACACTTGTTGGGCGCTGGAAAAAACCTGAGTGACAATTTTAGAGTTATTTACTCCAATCTACCTTTTTTTTTTTTTTTTTTTTTTTTTTTTTTTTTTTTTTTTTTTTTTTTTTTTTTTTTTTTTTCTGTGAAGATACTCATAAGATTAAGCCCCTGTGTGTTTCATTTGTCTCAGCAAGTCCCCAGGTACTGCAAGGGCCTTTGGATTTTGAAATTCATTTCCCCTGTAGTACTACCCTGGGAGAAGAGAATAAGGTAAATCTTCAGGTTTGAAGTACCAGTTAAGGGAATTTTTTTCCTTTGGGAAGGAAAGGGGAAAAGCAAGAATGTTTTTGTAGTTTGATTTCTTTGCATTTCTTTTAGTGCCATTTTTTTCAAAGGGAAGAAAATCCTGGCAACACATGTTAACCAACCATTTGATTTCACTGATTGCAATTAGAAATTAATCATCATCTACAATTTAGAGCGAAGCTGTGACAACGCAATATAACTGACATGGTATTTATTAGTTAAAATAGAAACAAGTTCTCCCCAAACAAACTAGTGGTATAACTGTCTATTCAGATAAACCAATAGGTTTCAAAGAAGCAAAAGTTTTGATGCTATGGCAATTTTAGGAAAAACAGCTGTTCAGGTTGAATGCAGCAGTTATCTTTTAAATTAAATATATTGGTAATATTAAAGGAATTTTAATGCAACTGCAAAAAATTAAAAATAAAATACCAAGGACCATATGGCACTGCCATAAAACATTTATGTCCAAATATTTGCTCTCATTCTCATCCAATGAAAACAAAGTTCCAACTAGGAAGCAGAACTCATTTCTCTTTAACAACCAGGAAAATATCCCCCTGCAAAATTACAAGCTACAGCAAGCAAATTCCTCTTTGCTGATCATAACTGAAGTCAAACTTTGTCAGAGAAGGCAGAATGTATTTCAAAAGTTGGACTAAAACCTTTTACGATTCACCAAAGAACCCAGCTGTATCACAGTCCCTGTAAAAAAACTGCAATGAGGATGATTTTTTTCTCTAAAACACTTAAAGTCTTTACATATTAATACTGAAATGTATGGGTTAGTGATGTCCAGCATATGCACAGCTGCTTGTGAGATCAGAACCTAAGCACAACTGATGATTTGTTTCTTAATCAATAATTTAGCCAGGACAGATTGAAAGTTATTTGAATTGCTGGTCCTGGAAATGTTAGATGTCTGATTTCAAGTTTAAGGGATCCAGATTCCACAGGTTAAACCTCTTCAGCTTTAATGCTGAACATTCTGGCCCAAATCCAACAAAACACTTAAACACATGCTTGACCTAAAACACAGAGACAGCTGCAAAGATCTTAAAAGTTAAGAATTTACAGGACCAAGGAAAGAATGCTTAATACCATTCAGGATCAAGCCTAAATACCATCAATCTCTTTAAAAGACTGATTTCTGAAAGTTCTTTCTTCTATAATTTAACATAGAGCTCTATGACAATCTGACTGGTCTGTTCAAACCTGACTAGCATCAGGTTAATCTATGTTAATCTTTCCTAAAGGAAAAAAAAAAAGAAACCTGATGACTTCTCTGTGATTTTAGAAGTGGGGAAATGTAAGCACTGTCCTAGATTAAAGTAGGAACATTGAGTACAAAACATGACAACAAAGCATGATGATCTTTGACCTCAGTGCAACCTAGCCCTTAATTTAAGCTTTACCATAACAGACCAAGATGGCAAAGTAATTAAAAGAAATTCACACAATCAAAAACATAAATAAATATCAAACAGACTTTTTAAAATCAAGTAGAAGCTTTTCACTTCTGGTTTTAAACAGACCTTTTACTTTGCATACGATGCTCACCAAATATGTCTCATGTACAGACTCAACTGAGTCATAAATAGCACTGCCCATGCAATCACACTCATTGGAGACTCTGCTACTCTGCGTGTCACTGTCCAGAGCAGCAAGCTCAGGGCACACTGATCTTGCCTTGAAGATACCTTTGGAGGCAGCGGACCTCAGTACCCACATCCTCAAAGCACAATTCACTGGGCACTAGCACCAAAATTTCACTGATTAAAAGTCCCTGCAGCTGTGCCTTCATGGTGCAGTTCATAAAGGACTCACCCCTTTTGAAAAACAGGACTTACTGACCACATTAATGCTTTACAGTGCTGGAGCATTGGTACTCTGTGGAGCTGAACCACTGTCACTCCTGACCAGCACCACTGTGCCGGGTGCTCAGTGCTTACCTCCCAGTGCATCAGTCCCACGGGAAGGGACAGCTCCATCAAAAACCCTTATCAGTGAAAATCATGCTCATGTGCCACAGTATTTTCAGCTAGTTCAGCCTTCTGTCTGGTTAATATGAGGCGGCTTTGGGCCTGCATTTCTTTGCTGTGTTGTTTTGGCTTATAAAAACAAAGAGTCTTTAAACCATATAATAGTTTGTGTTGAAAGCTCATCTAGTTCCAACCCCTCTGCTGTGGGCAGGAACACCTTTCACCAGACCAGGCTGCTCAAAGCTCCATCCAGCCTGGCCTTGAACACTTCCAGGGATGGGGCATCCACAACTTCTCCGGGCAACCTGTGCCAGGGCCTCACCACCCTCACAGTAAAGAATTTCTTTCTACTATCCAATCTAAACCTAGTCAGCTTCAAGCCAAAGTGTCAATTCTCCCATAATTCTCAGTATTTTTTTCCTCATGCATATAAAGGGAATCATAGTTTTCAGAGCCACTTTAGTGTAAGGGTAGCACAGACTTTAAGAGAGGAGGGTATCTACTGTTTTTATGAAGGCATTATTCATTTTTCCAAACAGAAAACTAGCTTGAATTTTTCTCTTAAAAGAGGGAACTAAGCTGCTTCTTACAGATTCTTATCAGAAAAAGATAAGGCTGAAGAGGCATTGCTGTCATGAAAACTGACCCTTATGTGTAACTCAGAATGCAGATGATTTTTTTTTAATTTGTTTTGAACAGGAGGACTTTTAACAGAAAAGCCTGTTTATATGTTTTCTGCAGTAAGGAATCATAGGGTTAAAAATCCTAAGTAAATTGTTCCATTGATTTTGAAACATGCATTACAATGATTCATTTAAGCAAGTGCCCTCAATTTCCAGCTTCAGAGTGTTGCTTTGCTTTTATCTGAAACCTTCTAGAATTTTCTTCTCTAGTTTAGTTCTTGTATACCAGGAGTAAGTAACCTCCTCTGAGAAGAAAACAGATGGAGATCTCAGAATCTTTCATTGCAAAGCATATTTTCAAAAAAATATTGTAACCATTCTTTTTTTTCTCCAACACTCTCCAAAGTACTATCTTTCTTAAAAAGTGTGTGCCAAAACTGAGCTCAAGGCCCCATTAGATTTTTGTCAGACCCCCAAAATAATATCATTTTCCTATTCTTTTCTTGATATTTCTCCATCTGACATACTGAAACATCACATTAGCTTCCCTACTGTGTTAGCTGGCAGCTCACCTTCAGCTGATTATTTACCAGAACTCAAAAGCCTTTTAAAGCCACAGCCTCCCAGAACAAGGCTCTCCATTTTCCAAACACTGGCTTTGTCCCAGTTTCGTCTCCATTTGGCCATACTACAGCACATATTGCACACCTCCACTTATCTAAACAATCTGAGATCACTGTTTATCAATGATCTGCCATGTTCATCTTCAGCCACTTTCTCCTATCTGTGATACTTACAAGTAATACAAATTTTTTATCCAAAGCAGTGCCATTGGATAACAAGTTAATTTTATATAAAAGTCCATCAGTTAACTATGAAGGGCATCCAGTAAAGCTCTTGGCAATGTTTAAACCTTAAGCACTTTACTCACACTGATGTTAAGTACCTTGTTGTCTGCACACCCAGCACTCGGCTACAGAAGAGAAATAAAATACACTAGCACAATCGATCTGTACAGCCAGGATTCCAGGTTTGGCATGTCATTCAGAGATTTCAGGGTAGACAGCAAAAAGGTTTAATACAAGAAGAAAAAGTTGAGCTCAGACTGAGAAACTATTCACTAAAACAGTGACTCCTTTGCATAGAAAGTGTTAGGATTATTTATCTCGTTCTCGTATTTTGTATAACACTTGTTCATGAAAAGCTGGGGTTTAGACAATAAAATACTTCTTGGACATTTTTTTTTAAATTCACTCTACTTACACAGGAAAGGTCACAGCCACTCTGCTTCCACTGTGCTTGGGAGGATTAATCCCCCTACCTGGGTTTGTATTTGATGATGCAGTTTTGGCTTAGAAGAGAACATTGTTTTGAAAATTTGTATTTCTATGCACCCACATCTCCCTTTTCCTCCGCCCACAAGTTTTATTATTATTGTTGATTGGGTTTTAAAAGAAAGACCATTGTTATGAGTTCTTTACACTCCCTCAGAAAGAAAACAAAACAAAACAAAACACGAAAAAGGAAACCATGTACAAATTTAGCATAGTTATCCTGCTCCAACTCTCAACAGGATGGATGCTACCTTAAAGGCTCCTGCTTAGTTTTGCCTTCAGACTTGTCGTTTCATAAACAGATGAACAAATTTATTTAAAACCTGTCATAATTTAAACCATCAAATACCTTGTATTTGTACACACAATAGAATTTTCTCTTGTCTTTATCAGAGGCTACAGCACTGGTCAAGCTATGGCTGGAGTATTGTGGAGATAACAGTTAGCTCTCACTTGTTCTCTGAATTAAAAATTGCAGTTCACAGATAGAGATTCAACTGTTCATCCAGACTAAATCCAAGATTTTTTTGTATTTGTCGTCGCATCCTCTAGATATTTTTAGTCTTATTCAAGTTCCTCTGAAAGGAGGTACAACGTAAGTGCTGCTTTCTATGGGCCACCTTTAAAGCAAGGGCATAGAGCATTACTTCATCTTTCATTATGTATATCACACATTTCTAAATGTGATATCAATGTAGTGTAAGCTGCTAAATACATCCTCATTTGCATATATGTAGAGTGAGATTTGCTGCTACTTGCACAGCTAGCTAATGCTGCATCTTAGTGGCATTATACAGAAAATGTAAATTGGGGAATCCCTGATTTATCTTGTACAGCAGAAGAAAACCCTGATTTCCAGTTATTTAGGTTTTGAAATCTGTAATATGGGAATAATGCAGGGAAAAAATGGGCTGGATGCATTTTTTCAAATGACTCGTGTGAGATAAAATAAAGTCCCATGTTATTTTATGTATTTGGAGTATTAATTTTACTCGGGTCACAGGAAAACAGCTACACTTTCATTAATGAAATGCTCTTAGGCTAATTTCCATTTGTATGCAAGCAACATCATCAGGTTTAGTACATGCACACAGTCGTACATACTTATTCCGATATCTGCATGAGAAGAAAGCGAACAGGCTGTTGATTTATTACACACAAATTGAATGAATAAGATAACATTTTATTAGCAAGATACCATTATAAAAATGACTATAAATGGATACAATACAATACAAGTAGTATATTGCCTTATCATTAAATCTACTGTATGTTAGGACCTGGTACAAGTTGTAATAAAAAGATAATTAAAAGTATTGAATCACAGAACCGTACCAAGAAATAGCCCAGTAACAAGATCCATTAGTGAAACAGTACGTACTGCCAACCAGGTTCAAAAAAGACTAAAACGTGAAGTCAAATTTTAAGGAAGCAGAAAATAAATCTGAAGTCCAGGCAGTAAAAGAATAAAGAAGGGGAATATTTTTCCAACTTTCTCTAAAACAGACAAGAAAATGACTTGGCACAAGGATTTCTTGTTTGAGGACTTTATCTCATACCTTTAGTGAGTGTATTTTACTCTGCAACTATAATAATATACCTGTAGAAATATTTCAGAAGGCTTTCTTTCTTAGTTAGAAGGGGGTTTTTTTCATTGGGTTTGGTTTTGGTTTGGAGGATTTTGGGGATTGATTTTTTTTGTTTGTTTGTTTTTATGAACAGCGCTGTCTAGCTTTGGAAATAAATACCATCTTTTGGTGCTTAGCCCTCTCCCTTTCCCCTCAGGTCAACTGCTTCCCCTCTCTCCCTCTGGTCAGTTTAATATGGAGATGCTGCCTGAGCCTTGTTGTACAGAATAAGCACACAACATTCTCTCCTGGGAGTTGGTTCATGCAAAACACTGCCCTGCTGAGAGAGTGGAAATTTACCCATAAGACATTCTTCCAGCAGCAAGACTCCAGAGGAAACCTGATCAGAATTTTTAAAGACATGCAGTGATTTTCTGTATAATACGTACAAAGTTTCAGGGAGAAACAATATAAACCAAATGTTTAAGGTTTGTTATGCTTGGTTTTGACCAGAAACAGATTGAGATATAGTCTCATTTGGGGATAGAAACTGAGAAGAGGACAGCAGTGGATAATTTTTCACAGATTTTCTGCTGCTATGTGTTCTCCTCTGATTTCTTTTCGGGTTTTTTTTTCCTTCTTCTGACTATCAGTTTATAGTCTCTGCAGCACTTCAGCTGATCAATACACCAGCTCTCCCCTTCCACACACAGGCAGAATCTTACTTGCTTTAAGACATGCTGGTGGTATTTGCAAAGTAAAAACCATTTATTTTTACTACTTAAGTTTGCATCACTGATTTATTAAGAAATTATACCTCCAAGTAACATAGAACACAAGAAAGGTGATAATTTTTAAGTTGTTATTTCTTAAATACCCCTGGAAAATTGTGTAGGAGAATAGTGAATATAAAATCTCTTTTAAGAAAGAAACCTGTAATTTTGGGCCTGATCCAAAGTTCAATGAATGCTCCTCCTAACTTGTGAGTTCAACTCGAACCAGCTTTTTATTGTTTAATCTTATCCTGATCGATTTCAGCAGCACAGCTCCCACAATCTTTTATTATCACAATAAATTTAACTTTTATATTTTCATAGTATCTAAAAGTTGCAACTAGGGTAGGATCCAATATGCCAAGTACTATTTAGAAACTCCTTTTTAAATGACAACCCTTTCTTTCCTTCAGAGGTTTCAGGGGGTTTTTTCAGTTTGCAGACACAGCCCACAGTTGCTCATCAGGCAATGGTGGCAAAATCAGACCTGATGGATCAGTGAAGTTTGCCACGTGAATAAGCACTTTTCAGAACTAAACTTTTATATGCCAACATCTTTAGGAAATAAAATACTTCTCACTTTTAAACTTAAGCAAATTAGCAACCCTTAATAAGATATAACACCAGAAACTTTTTGTTCTCCCCTCACTTCCTGCAGTGGTAGGGAGATCACTTAACCCTTCTCTGGCAGCAGTAATGAGATGCTAAGTACATTCTGGTGAACAGGTTTTGAAAAGTACATTAGAAGTGGATCTAGGAGTTACAAAAATTTTGTGAGGGAACAAGAATGTAACGATGAGAGTTCAAATTAGGTATATGTAGATTAGCAAAAGAAGACTGAGATGTGATTACAACACTTAAGATCCTTAAGAGAAGAAATCAACAAGCTGTAAATGGCTTCTAGATTCTGCAGAAACAGATGGAATGGGGAAGCATGACTGGAATTTATATACAGATAAAATAAATATGAAAAGGAATGTACAATTGTATCAATGGCAGCAGAAGATTCTTGGAAGTACCGAGAGAAGTAGTGGATTCCCCATGTCCAGATAAATTTGAATCAACAAGAAAATCAACACTAGCCAAACAAAAATAACTAGAATAATTGAAGAGATAATCAGTGAAATTCTGTGGCCTAGACAAAAGACATCTAACTACAGTACTGGAAAATGTAAATGTCAGAAAAACTACTTGTTCAGATGAAAATAGGGATTTTTATTTCATTTTGCTACTAAGAAACTTAAAATTTCTGCTAAAAAAGTTTCTACTTGGGAGAAACATGAGGCACATGTATGTATCAGCTCCTGTAGGGTACTTGGTACTTCACTCCAAACTCCACTCTTTGAACTCATCATTACCAGACTTCCTCCATATGTTCTAAAAATTCAGGTAGTATGGACCCTTCTAGACCATGTCACATAGAAACCTGGAACCTACAACAATTCATGCCACCAGTGGAAGCTCCCCTTTTGCTGTTAAATGTCTGATGCTAGTCACAAAAGCCATGTATGTGGTGCAAGTTTCAGATCAATAACATATAGTAAACAAGTCACTTCTAAAACAAATGCCAATATTGAAAGCTATGACTCTTCTGCCCCATTCAGTTGAAGGAGAAATAGATGTATGTCAGTAAGCCAGAAAACTTGCATGCCAAATGAGCAGCTAACACAGCTTAAACAAGGAATGCTTGGCAAAGGCATGTGTTGCAATTCATGCAATTCTTGGGAGTTGAGGCACTGTGTTCAGCAAAACACTTCCAGTACAACTACTTTTTCCCTAGACCTCAAAATTTCCTCTTGTGCATCGAAGAGTCTGCCTCTTTTTCCTTTTTTTTTTATTTTTAAAGTGGGAACAGTGATTTTAAACTTATGTCTGTAAGTGGGAACCAGGACAGTGACTTGGAAGGGGAATACACAGCATCTTCTTGAAAACTAGTGTACAGCATTTTATTCTACTGTGCATATCCATAGATCTGCTTTTCAACACCACCACAGTGAGTAAGAATTTGTAACTTTGTGAAGACCAAATGACCACAGGCTTTTTTCTGGAGCTAAAATAGCTTGCACACGGACAAGAAATATTACTTTGCCTAAAACCAGATGTCATACCTCTCACAGCTTCAGGAAAAGGTCACAAAATAAGGAATGCAGTAGCCTCAAATTCATTAAACATTTCTATGTATGAAGATACATAGAAAACTTGAACCAGAAGATATGTTGATTTCCAAACACGGTCCTAATGACCAAGGAAATTCACTGTTCATTAATTACTGTGTACACATAGTATCACAAAGGTGTAGTGATTTGAAAGCATAAACCTGAGTATAGAGCCTAACTCTTCTTTAGATTGTATACATTGGACAGCAGCCACGCCATGGCAGTGAGCAGTGTGTGTTGCATGTCAGAGTACAGCGCAGGGATCAAGTAACCATAATCATATGGAAAACATTTGTTTTATTTGCATTACAAAAACAAGATTTGCCATGAATCTACTGGCTTAAAAGCTCTTTAGAAGATAGAGGAAGGCAAAGGAAATAAGAAGATTGGTTAGCAATTCCTTCAAGATAGATCTATTTCCATATAAGTTAATTTTTATAGGGAAAAATATGTATCAATCATGTATATCTATGCCTCTCTATAACATAAGATATAAAAATTTATTTGAATATTAATATCAGATAATTTCCTTTGAAAATTTCCTTACAAATTCCTGCTTACATTAAAATTTTACACCAAGCCATAGAGCCCAATATGAAATGCACCAATTAGCTATGGCGTTTGCATGCCACACCGATAGTCAGAATATGAAAATACCTGTAATGCATGGATTGGTCTGATAACAGAGGTATAAATTTAGATAGAAACTTGCCCAAACTTTGCAAGTTTAAAAAAAAAAAATTTCCATTAATGAAAGTACGAAAATATGCTATTGGAAAAAGACCTTTTTAAAAGCAAAGAGCAATTATGCTTCATGCACAAAAGACCACAGATTCCACATAAAACTCACAATGCGCTGCCAATTATTTGGAGTTCAAATTCTCTTATTGTAGCAATTGAAACAATCTCAAAGAGTGCAAAAATTACCAAGTAGAAAAATCTATTCTTTAAAGTTTATGTGCATTCATTTTGCACATAAACGATCTTAAAATATTTCAGAAGGTGCTGTACTTTTTAGTTTTAAAAGTAAAAATAACATCTATCACTTTAGTAACACTGTTAGACATCTTTTAAATAGATATTTAACAGAATTACAGACATGTTGGAGAAGATAGCTTATATTCACTGAAAAGGCTACTGTAGTGCATTAGTCTTTAGATAAAGTAATAGGATCTTTTCCATGTATTAACAATCCTCCATACAAAAGATTTCTTAAAACTTTTTAAACAGCTTTATCAAGTCAAGGTTACAAAGCACAAGTGGGTAGCTAAATGATACATGGTTAGTAAGAAAGGTATTGCCTGAATCCATTTTGATTGCTTTAGGAAAAAGAGGAATTTACAAGGTTTTCTCCTTTAAAACTAAAGTATATTTTAAAATTTACAATAGCATAACAAAGTGATAGTCCTGTAGTGCAGATTTTTTTTACTATCTCGCTTGCTTCTAAAGAATCTTTAGCAGACTGATACAATTTAAGCTGCAATGCATTGATTTGTCCCTTCTGACATGATCACAGAGACCAGCACCACACTAAAACCTCCAAAATTGGTTGCTGACTTTCCATTTGCAGCTCTGGTAATTGCAAAGTCTAGCAAAGGCAATGCTAATTTTATGTTATAAATAACTGCTTTAAAAGCAGTTTTTACTTAAAATGTAGAGATATATTCTATTCCAGTGAAATTCCTGTTGATACAAATAACAGCTGTATATTTAAGATGGTGGCTAAATATATATATTCTAGCATTTTCACCTCCATGTGCACATTTATCTACCAGACATCCATCATCCCACCAATGATTCAAGTACTAATAAATGTGTATTTGCTTCTGGTTCTCACTTCTTTGTCTTAATCAAGAGTGTCCAAAAAGGCTTGTATACCTACACCTACAACTTGTCCATTTTTCTGGTTCAAATTCCAAATCACTCAGGATCAGGAAATATAAACCCAGGCATTTGGCAAAGCACCTAAAAGTAATAGGGAAAAATACGTTGTGTGGAACAAACGATGAATCAGTCTTTTATTCATTTTTCTGCAAGGTTTGTAGCAAATAAATGAGCCTTTCTTTTTGGTGCTACCACAGCATAAAAAGAGAATCACTGGAACATGCTGGAATAGCCATAAAAAGTGAATAAAAAATAGCAAGAATGACTCTCAAATGCCTACATAAAGCTAAGTCAGGGCTATAAAAACTGCTGCATCTAATTCCATAATTTCTTTCTGCATTTTCATGCAGTCAGCCATTCTGAATTGTCCTGGAGTTTGCTGTCCAAGCCAAGGATATTGAAAAAAACCTCACCTAATTCATAATAAAAATGATTTCTTTATTATCATTATTTCCTATTGATGTCATCATTGCTACAACAGGGTGTTAACTCCAAACCTAATAATTACCAGAAGAGGGTGTTCACCCTTTTACTTCCCCTCCCCCAAATTTTTTTCTAGACCTATATTTAATTTGATTTTCTGTATCCCCCTTAACAGTTTGTGAATTTTCATTTCTCTCTAAGTTATGAATATATTATACTAAGGGATATTATATAAATGAGACCATTATTCAAAATGAGAATCTTCTCTGCTAACAGCATCACTATTTGCAGAGTATGGGACAAAATAAATGTCTCCCATGAGTGTCTAAATGCAAAATAAAAAGTAACCACTCAACTTTAATAGTTTAAAAATGCTATTAAACATAATGGCTCTTCAACATTCAAGCAGCACTATGTTTTAAGTGATCTTCATTTTTAAAGAACTATTTTATTTACATTTGAAATATTGATGGTGCATAAAGTTCTGTTCATGTAGGAATGATAGTCAAAAGTATTTAAAATAATGGACACAAGACCAAAGCCATAAGTTTATTCTGTCCCTAGAATGAGACTCCAGTGCTAAAAATGTAAACATCTGAAAAAATAATAAGAAACACTTACTCCACTCTGCACAATTCTTGAGAAAGCATCTGTGACTTTCTTAGTAACTAAAAGGAGAAATATCTAAGTAAAACCTACCAGGTTATTAAGCAATAACGTAGTAACTCAATCTGGTTTTTTCCTGGTCAAGGAGAATTCTGGCTCTGGGTATATGTTCCCAGAAATTAACTCTTTAGGTAGCAACTTTATCATTAAAAATTAAGGATGTAAAAGACCTGTTTGAAAATACAACAAAGATCATGCTTACATTCAAATAGGTAAAAAGATAAAAATATTATCTTTAATTTGTGATGCCATCTTTTAAAATAAATTCATGTTACTATTTCTTGTGTTGCCCAGGACTGAAAGGCAAAATCTTCAGGAGCCACTACAAGTGATATCCTGTATAAATTTGTTGCTGGATACCAAGCCTGGTGGCCATGCCAGCACAGTGTCCATATACTATATGTGTCCTGAGCAACAGCATAATTTGTGGGAAACCAAACAAATACACTTGCCCCTTTACAGGAAAACAAAAAAGACTGCATGTCAGATTTATGATTCCACTGTTACTGGTGTGCCAGCAGCACACCAGGTTGTATGGGCCTTGAGTAGCCTAGCAAACGATGTGAGGTGGCCAGATCCACAGGATCTGAATCTCCTCTGAAATGTGGAACTGGAAAGAAGGCAGGGCACACTCAGAGGCCACAGCTGGCATGTTTTACAAGCATGAAGTGTAAGTTACTTAGCTTTATTCTCTCTTTTACTCAGTTGAATTTATCCAAAATTTCTTTAGAGTTCCATGTTTTCCTGAAGAGCATGCCAGCTTATTGCTTTTCATGTAGACAATTAAAAAAAAAAATGTTTTACTGTTAAGTACAATAATGCTAGAATGGTTTTACTCTCATGAGTCAAACAAAGACTCTGAGTCAATAATTTTAGAAGCAGGCAACTTCAACACCATTAGCACTCGCAGGAGTGCTCTACAGAGTACCAAAAGCATTTTGGGGAGCTGGTAATCCAGACATTCAGGTTGAAGGAAAAGTTCCCTATGTAATGAGTATAAGCAGCAAAGAGGCAGTAACTCACTGTGACTTTGGGATAGTCTGCACTGCTCCTCAGACTTTTTTACATCTACTTATTTTTCATTTGTAAATTTCTTAAGGTAGCATTTAAAAAACCAAATGAAAGTGAGACCAATTGTGGTAAACTTTCCACATACAGATAGTTAAAAAAACCCCAAGCATACTTTTCACGGACTTTTTGTGAATTATATAAAAGTCACAGGACAGGATAAGAAATAGAATTAAATTACTTGCCCAATATTTCATAGCAAGTTAGGGACAGAGCTTAGAGATAATCCAGACCTATACCTGTGTAGCAAACTATTTACTGCTTTGCTTCCCATTTCTTACAGCCCTTCCTGGGTAGTTACAGCCATTTACATCCTTCAACCGACATTTTGCTGAGAGCTCACGTGTGTATCTACACTCTTATCTGATTTCTGTCCAGCCAAAACCACATCTGGTATTTCCAACTGGAATAACTCAAAATTAAAACATGGACACCCCTAATTTCCATTCCTAGCTGTCTTTTTCTTCCTACAGTGCCACAGTCAATATCATAGTATTCTTTGCAGACATGATAGATACTTCCCCCTTGCACTGAAACCCTGTCACCTGACATTCTTCTTCCTCCAAAACATTTCTACAGCTGTATTTTTCTTTCTTTTAGAGGCAACATTTTCCTCTCATTTCATAAAAGTCTCCATATACCATTCACAAGCACATCACATTGGAAAATGCAACTGTGCTTTTTCTGATCAAACTCCTATAAAACAGCAACCAGCTCCACTTTTTTCCCCAGAATCCTGCCTTTTCTTCAAGGCCCTGCACTGCTCTGAGTGCCTGCCTCATTCACATTGCCTCTGTTTTGGTTGTCATGGCTACAACATCAGCCTCACATACAGGCTTCCTTTTCCCCACTGGAAATTTAGCATCACAGAAACATAGAATCATTAAGACTGGAAAAGACCTCCAAAATCATCATGTCCCACCTTTGACCAAATACCACCTTGTCAACAAGACCATGGCACAAAGTGCCATATCCAGTCATTTCTTGAAAACTTTTGGGAATGGTGACTCCACCACCTCCAGGCGCAGCCCATTCCAATGTCTAACCACTCTTTCAGTGAAGAAATTCTTCCTGAGGTAAAATCTAAACCTTCCCTGATGCAGCTTGAGGCTGTGTCCTCTTGTCCTGTCACACTTGCCTGGGAGAAGAGACCCGACCTGGCTACAACCTCCTTTCAGGCAGTTGTAGAGAGCAATAGGGGCCCTGCTGAGCTTCCTCTTCTCCAGGCTAAGCAATGGCAGCTCCCCCAGCAGCTCCTCATGGGACTCGGGCTCCACACCTTTCCCCAGCTCTGCTGCCCTTCTCTGGACTTGCTTCAGCTCCTCAGTGTCATTGCTGAAGTGCAGGACTCAGAACTGGGCACGGTTCCCGAGGTAGCCTTCCTACTCTCCAGCAGACCAAAACTCCTTCCCAGCTCAGTGTTGTTGGTGAATTTACTGAGGGTGCACACAACCCCCTTGCCCAGGGTCTCATGGACTGCCAGCATATTTCTTACAGTAGCCTTTGAATGATATTTGGAAAATGGATGAGGGGGTGTATCTTACTTTCACAGGAATATTTTCAGATCAGTGTAACACAACAGGCAGGCTTCAGGCGACGTTCAAACCACAAAACACATCCATTCAGGGTACAGCATAGTATCTAGTGCAGAACAGCTACTTGGACAGAAACTACCTGCTTCAGGGCTCCTGAAAATTTCTATGAAATTCTCTGGGAAAAGAGATGCAACATTCTTTCCTTTGTACAGCCTGCAGACTCTTATAGCTACTGCAATTTTTGAAGCAGGAAGGAAGGCAGGGACACTCCAACATATCTATTGCCTTTTGTTGGGGAAGAGTGAACAGAACCAGAAAGCCACAGCTGATATTGAATTGTTGATACTGGAAGAGATGGCATGGCCAAGATGTCCAGGAACATGTGGGAAGGTGAGTAAGGGATGACTCTTCATAAGCAAGAGTGAGACCTAGCCTGTTTCTGCTATAGCAGCACAATCCCACAGAAACATCACAGAGCTGAGGCTGCAGAATTTGGTTCAGCTGTAATCACATGAAGTGATTAATTTTAAGTATCTTCCATGGCTACTTTTTATCTCCAACTCTCTGATGTAATGTCACTGGAGCAGATACCACACTTCCCTTTGTGTCTGCAAGAAAAGAAACTATATGTGTACAGCTGCTAAGCTTCAGTCAGTACCTCTGATTGGAAGTTTCATCACAGGTGTAGTGTTTTTTATGTTGCTTCTCCTAGATTTTTAGCAATGTCTCTAGTTTGACTTACAGCCCCAATATGGCAAAATATAATAATTTCAAAGGAGATTCAATGAAGACAAACAAGTTGAGGGGTGGTAAATTTTATTTGTATACATATACTCGCTTTAGTCATTGATTTGTTAGAGAAAGCATGAAACAATAATTCATGCTGAATGTTCTTGTTACAGTATACTTGTCAATCCATTGCTTCTGTTAATGTGGCATCAGCTATTATTGGCTTTCACCTTTTAACTGTGTTCAGTGGAGGGAACAAGAAGAAAGGGGCACCCATCCATTGGCATCACTGGCATTTTTCAGCATCATGACAGCTTCTCACTCGCATGGTGGCAGCTGCACTGAAAATAGGTTGGTATACACCTGTTTTTTTCTTGAGGGAGAATAACCCAGTGACACTGGACAGAGCACAAGTCACTGCAGGAGTGGCAGCCTGTCCCTCATGTAGGCGTGGTTGATGAACCAGAAGAACTGCCTAAGGCAGTGACCCTTAAAAGACGCAGTGGCCAATTAAGTCTAGGGTTTCTCATAGATTTTATTTTCTTCAACATTTTTTTAAGGCTAAGCTTTGATGCTTAGGGGAATGGCAAACCAAGTCTTTCCTTATCTATCATATAAAGACATGGAACAATGGCTTTCTAGCCACTTACTGGTTCAGCACACAGGCATGTAGGCACAGAACTAAAATACCTCCCAGTCTTTGGGGAGGTTCAGATCTGGAACTCTCTTGCTGGGGTGTCATCTCTGCCTTGTTGTGAAAGTAATGTGAAATGACAACACTTTCCAAAGAAACAGAGACCCCTTTTCTTTTTTAACTTCACTGTAGCAGACTAAAAGATGAACCAGAATCCTTATACATCATGGTTACTTTTCTCTCTATTTTAGTGAAAACCAAGGAACCTTCCATGTTCTGTCAACACAGAACAGTGAAATACATATGCCATAGGTCCACTGTTGTTTTCATGCTCAAATGCATGTGCTGAGTGAGTCCCACCACACTGTACTCATGGAATCTGGTTTTCCATATAGGGTTCATCAGTGTCTTTCTTTGTCCCTCCAAGAAATTTTGCCTATACATTTTGTAGTTTAAATAAAACTTTATTCCTTTGGTTTGTGTTTCCATGTCAGGGATATCAAAAATATAAATGGTTAATTCATATCTCTTCTAAATCATGTAAACCTGCTCTGGTTCTGATATGTCCATTCAAGCTTATCTCTGCCCATCTCACCCTCCAATATTTGAGAAGCTACTTTCCATTTCTTTTGACCACACTTGATCAGGAACAGCTGGCATATCCCATCAGATAACTGATTTTTTAAAGTAATAGCCTCATCAGTTATTTTCTGTTTACATTTACAGGGTTGTTGCTATGTCATTGTTAGTCTTTGAATTCTGTCCCTCTGTAAAGATGATTAAATGAAAGTAAATAAACTTGCAATCAAAAAGAAACTGCTTGTTTCTGGACAGCATCTGTTCTGGAAACAGTAGCACCAAGCAAAGTCCAAAAGCTGTTGGCAAATGTCACTGCAGGCCATGTAGCTCTCTATCCTAGGCACCTAAGGATGGTAATTAGATTTTAGATAATGCATTTCTATCTCATATAATGTAATTTTTTGGTGAGAATGAGACACTGGTGTCCCTAGCTTCTTCCCTGGTGGCTCTGCTCTCAGGGATCAGATGCTGTTCTGTTCTCTCTCATGGAACAGAACCCATGAATAAATACTGCTAAGTTCATTCCTACTTTTAAAGACCTTGGTAGTCTCTAAAAAAAGGTGTCATGGTTTTAAGGACAGTTATGGACATATTTGGAAACAAACAACGAAAATAGAAAATGCTACCAAGATAAGCAGTCATGATTCCATATGCATCAGGGCTCTCTTATGTTGCTCTGACCTTCAAAATTCCACAGCACCTCTTCCTTCTCTTGTTCCCATCAAATTGATCCTTTGAGTGAGCAATTGGAGTTTGAGCAACATAAAATCTGTTATTTTTCTAATTGTGATTCATTACATCTTCTCTAAATTGATAACTCTAAGAATAAAGACTAACCTTTTCAAACCTCTCATCTGAAAATATTACAAAAAATGAGCAATGCCTGAGCTTCAAAGAGAGCGCCTGTAATATGAACTGTACTATTGAACATACAGAACATTTATAAATCAAAAAAGTTGCTTTCAGATAGGACATCTTTAAGGAAATGCTTAGCCCTCTTTAAATTAACAATTCAGACTTATTTCTTATTTCAAGACATTACCAGACGACCATCCAGATGCCAACATTTGCTTTAGAAATCATACGCTATGATTTAACATGGAGAATAGATGACTATTTTTACTCCACTCCACACAGTATTTTTGCAGGAATATTAAAAAATTAAGCTACCCAAAATGAAATACTCTTCATTGTTACGTGAGGAGTGAATGAAAATGAAATACAATTCATTCCTATGTGAGGAGTGTTTGTGAAAAGCTTCAAACCAAACTACTTAATCTAGTGCAATTTATACGAATGATCTCATAGCCACAAAATAAGTCCATGTTCAAATATTTCTGTGTTAGATATCCAACAAATATGCAAAATGGCATTTGCGCAATGCACACGGATGTTGATGTTACAGAACAGCAGACACTCTGCTTTGAGGTATTTTGGAAAAGAGAATTTACAAACATTTATTTTAGGAGGTCAGTAGTGCATTCTCTCTCTTGCCCAAGCTATTTTTGATGCTATTAGGCAGGGTTATTTGTCTACATCTACACTTACTAAAGATTTTAAAAAGGAAACTTTAGTTTGAATTTTACCTCACCATAGAACAAATTTTGGTGGGTTTTTTTTACTTTTAAAATGAAATCTTCTAGTCAGCTATCCCATAATGTCTGCACAGTGTCATCTTACAGCACTCATGTTCCAGCACTCTAAAGCACTTAGACAGTACTGTTAACTCCAGTGCAACAATTTGCAAACTTGAAGTACATCTTTTTTGGAACCTGGGCCTAATACTTCCTTTCATTGTTTGTATGTACTGCAAATGCTTTCTGTTTTCTTCTGGATGCAGGATAGCTAATTATGTTTCAGTCCCTGGGCATCCAGCAAGCATAAAGCAAAACCACAAGCTTATGGCTGTTTCATACTGCAGTTTTGTCCCAGTGAAGGCTGGCTCAAAGTGCAGCTACAGCCTCCCACTGCAGAGCAGCTTTTCCCCAATATCCAGGGAAAGTAATCTCCTGGCTATGCTAACAGCCATCCAAAAACCTACCATATAATCTAATTGAACTATTGATTCCCAAGCTAGGGCTCCTATTTAGCATTCCAGAGAGAAAGAAATGGGAGAGAAAAAGGTTTTACAGACACAAAAACCCAGCACTGCACAAGCCTTCCTTTGCTTTGTTTGCTTTATGGTTTTTTTTCATAAAGATTATGTAAAAAATGTAGTTACAATGCTAATGACAGAATCCTACTCCTTCTCTGGAGCGTGTTCTTTTTATTTCAAACCACAAATTCTTAAGCAGGAAATAGATGTTTTTCCTTAATAAGAAAGAGTCTAACAGCAAGGAGGAATAGGAGAATGGAAAGTGCACCATCACAGCATCACCTCACGTTACTTATGTGCCTAGACAGCTGGTACTACTATCAGTATGACAGAATCTTTCTCAGATGGGGTTGTGGGGGTTTTTTTGCGTGTTTAGTTTGTGGGTGTTTTGTTTTGTTTTAATTTAAGAGGAGAAAAAAAGGAAAATTCCAACAGAAATCTACTTCGACTTTCATTCAGATTGAAAGATCAGCTAACTCCCTTGACAATTATTTTCTATGAATATGAATTAAGTTACTACTGCAGTGTGTTTACTGATCTTTTAGAAGTAACACAAGCATTATGGGGATGAGATATTAGTGCCATGAAACTAAAAAATACTTTTAACAGTTAACCAACAATAGAGATGCTGTTCTAATAATTCTGCATAGCTGCTTTACAGAAAGCTGTGCATGTTGATAGCAATGTGTGATATTCCCCAATCTTTTTGATAAAGCAGGTCAGGAATATTTATACCAATATCAAAGGTATGTACTTACAAAAGTATTCTGTACTGGTAGCTGACACCAGAATATTTAATTAATGTAACTGAAATAAATTAGAAATTGTCTTAATTTATCTAAATGGCATTGTGAGATTTGTTCTTCCTAGTCAAAACATTTCCTTCTATTGTAACTTTTTTAAGTGAGGGGTTAAAAGCACTTCTCAATTTTTTCTTGGGTAGATTTATATGTTTGGAGCTCTTTTAAGACATTAATTTAACAACTCTAGGAAGGTGAGTTCTCCAAAGAAAAATTTCCTGGAAGATGAGTTCTTCAAATAACAAAAAAGAAAAAAAAAATCAGCTCCAAAAGAGTAATCCAAATTTAAAAATATAGCTTAGACATAAAATTTAGCTTTTGTCAGAAAATAACACTGGGGATTTTTTTGTACCTATTCATGACACCTATTTATAGTTTGCTGATTATAACAAACAACTGCCTATCTGCCTGCTCCTGAAACTTCCCTAAATAGTTATACATGTTGGTAGTTAAGGCTAGTCAAGAGCTACATTTTACTCTAGACTTGTACTTTTGGTTTCAGGCAATGAAGCTGAAAACCACAACAATGGGCAACAGCCTAAACTGGTATAGTCCCTGCTGGTTTTCCACTGAGATTATAAGTGGGGAAATTTTAATCTTATCTAGGACAGAAAAGCTTCAAGGGAAAAATTTCTTTCTACTGGTGACGTCCATATACACGTAAGGGGAGTGGAGTGACATAAAAGCACAGGAAGAAATTTCCCCAGAGAAGGAATTACTTCCTTGGGGTCCCTTTGCAAGTAGTGATGAAGGAGCAGTTGTGTGAAGACACACAAAGGGATCTGTCAGGACAAATTTTGCGTGATTGCAGGCAACTCTACCCTTCCAAGGCAATGAAGGAAAGTTACTGTAACTGCAAGAGCGGTGATCCTAACTTTTGCAGGAATCACTTCCAGGGCTGTCATGCATTAAGTAAAAGGAAACAAATTAAGTACCATAATGCCATTTCTTCCTAAGTGCCTTAAAAAATCTTAGCCTGCATTTTCAGTGAGGACTGTGTGACAAACACTTTGCACAGTTTAAAAGCACTGCTCACTTCAGCAGAAGAACCCTTGGGGCAGGAGGAGCCTGAGGGAAAGAACAGCCCCAACACAGTTGCCCCAACACCAGCCCATGTCATCCAGAGGTCTGTGATCCACATGAGGAGAGAGAGGATAGCTGAAGAAGCAGTGTGGGAGCACAGACATATGGCATCAAGGAATCAGTCAAAAGACAGGAGTACATATAATGCTGGAACCATCACTAACTCTGCTGCTATTTGAATATTTACCTTAAACCAAGATTAAACAGGTACTCATGTCTCTTCAGAAAGAAGAGTAGGACCATTATTACTATTGTAAATGCAAAAAGGGTCTTTTGCTGATGAATTTTCTGCAATGTTTTCTCATGAATAATAATCAGCCCACGACATTTTGTAGTAATATGTAGATAACTGTGGAAGTCTGTCTCTTGTTCCATCACATTTTGTAATTATTTACTCTAAATAAAACTCTATTCAAATCACTCCTATTCTGTTGGCAAGAGTTTTATCAAATGTGATGAATACCTCTTCTCTGTGAGAATTGTCCATAACATGCACAATGAAGAGGGCCACATGCACCCTATGCAGTATTCGTTCACTGCTGGAAATGGTGACCCTGTGCTGATGCCCAGGGATTTGTCTAATTTCTCCTGATTTACCCTTGTTGACAAAAACTTACGGATATTAGAGGAAAATTCAGAGGTAGAGCCCAAGACACCCCATCAGAAAGCAACTTTAGTTTTCATTCTCTGCAATAGCTAACAAAAATCATGAGATAATCATCTAACTGCTCTTCTATTAATTGTGCTTTTCTATTCTTCTTTATTATAATTATTTTCACCTTCTCTTATGGAACCATTGAGAGAAATTCCTTATCACTTCTGTCATAAACATTCTAAAATATAATAATCCTACATCATCCCCTCTATACCTCAAATTTTGAGGACTTCACCATAACTGCTAGCACTATTCCTACTGATATTAAATCATAAAAACATTGAATTTTTTCAGTTGGAAGGGGTCTTAAAAATTATCCTGTCTCAACTCCCCTACCAAGGGCAGAGAGATTGATTGGGCAACTCATCAAGGAGACCGAGTTGCTCAAAAAAATTAATAAAATGTGTAAATCCTGAACAGCTCAGTAGAGCTTTATTGCCCTATTCAATAGAAAGATCTGGAACTTTCATCCAGGAATTTGGTTGAAGTGAAACTATATGCTGTTCAGTGGAGTGCAGAACAGTTGTCTGTAATGTTTCTCTCATGTTTCAGCAATACAGAAATTTCTTGATCTAGCCATGTTCCTTTACTACATTGTTCTACTGAAGTTTATTGAAATGGGTTCTGTCATGAAATGCTTTTGCCCAGATAGGCCATTTCCTAACAAGTGCAGCTTCATCTCGTGACTACTGATGAGGTATGAGTTTTGCCAGGCATGCTGAATAGCATCTTTAAAAACACTTTGGAAGGGACTTGGGCTGCAAGCTCAGACTATGAAAACAAGTATTTCAGGCACCCACAGTATTGTCATTCACTCCTTCCTCCTTTAGAGGGCATTATAATTCACTGACACACCCAAAATAAAAGATAAAAAAAATAATAAAAATTTTGAAGTGCAGATTTTCCTCAGCACAACTGAAACAGTTACGTTCACTTTGCAATGGCCCAGCACCACTGTGGTCCACTTATTGAGGCCATTTATGATGGGCACTGTACCAGACATTCCAGGCTCCTTTCTGGAATTTGACCACATAAACCAGCTCCTCCTTCTGAGGCAACCTCACTCCTCTCCCTGATTTCTGTGCTTGCTCCAGAAGGTGAAAACAAAGATTTTTCAGAGCTAATAAAATCTTGGAGATTGCCAGTGACAGAAAGGATTAGTTCCAGTGGTGGTAGCACAGTTCAGTGAACTGTTTCCCTGTTAAATAGCACATAATTATGTTTCCATTTTATCTTTTTCTCCACAATTGCATGAATTCAGAAAGCCTTTGCAAGTGTAGTTGTTTTGAAAGGAACTGTGCATTTAAGGGGTTAAAATGACAATATCCTATTAAATCCTCTTTTCACAAATTGAAAAGTGTCATAGACTACGTGGTAACAATGCTTCTAATCAAACTGGTGGATTCTTTCTAAGCAATCATCTGAATGAGAAGTAGAGAAATTCCAGCTTTTAAAAAGCCTTGTATTGTCATACTTATTTATTCTGAAGTTATTTTATTTGAAAAGGTGGAAAGTTGAGCTGCCTAACACAATCACATCAATCAACAAACATAGGATTTTGACTGTATCTCCCACTACAATCCTAGAACTCAGTATTTTCTTGCCTATTTTCCCTTTCTTCTTCCAGACTGCTTTGTGACACCTTTAGTATGAAAGCAGCCAACTAAAATCTGCGTATTCTTTCCAGTCTTCTGAAACTAGCAGAATTATAGGGAAAGAGGATGGTAAGACTTTGAGAGGTTCATTGCATTATACTCATTGTCTATAAGTGCTGTTTTACTTGCTTCTATTAATTTGGCTTTACAGTGTGCAGAGGCAGCCTGGCAACTATAATTTTCCACTGCAAAATCATTGTTTCAGCACTGAAGTAATCCTTTCAGACACCCATCCAGCAAGCACACAAATCATTAAATTCTCAGTCAAAAAAAGATACCTGCCTTTTTGGAGATGGCAAAGTGCAGAGGAAGCTCTTAATAGCAAGAAGACTGTTTTCTATATTTGAATTTTAAAAGGAACAAATTTTGTTTGCAAGCAGTTCCAGAAGAATAAGGTACATTTTGCCCTACATGTAGGATTCTTGAGCAGTGAATGTTATGTCCCTTTCTAATGGAAAAGGAAGTGCCATACTTCCATTTATACATGCACACAAAAAGAATGTTCACTAACCATGTGTATATACTCAAAGATCTACTTTCTTTTTCTATCTGACTTTTCTGAAAGTTCATCTCAGAGGATAGTAAAGAAGTGTTTGAGCTGTAAATAGAGAAGGGCCAATGACAGCCTGAGAGCCACGAGGCCCTTCCATCCATCAGTCAGGTTGTCACTGCTCCTTCAGCACAGGTGAAGAAATGTCAAACAGTATTTGCAGCAAGTTAAGCAATCCTACAAGCGTTAGGGGAAATGTACTGGCTTCAGACACCTGTTTAAACTTTTTTATCTTCAGAAAGAAAAATCTTGGAAGGCACAAAGCTTGGGTGACTTTTTTTTTCCTTTAGATGACAAGTTTCCATCAGGACCTGAGGTGGAGTATGAAGTGATAGGGAACACTTGCGAGAGCACAGGTGTCTAACACAAATAGGCAGCCAGAGCAGGGTTGTCAGAGAAGATAGCAACCTGGCACGAGAAATAATAGTAGTAAGTAATTGAAGCAAGGAAAAGGTGTGTCAGATGAGACAGCTGAATTGGCATATGAATCTCCCATGAGATACAAAGAGACATTGGTTTGGAGAATCAGACTCTTCTACCATCATTTACAGAGTCTCTTTCTCCTCCTCTTAAATATAAAAAAATCAGACAAGAAATACCACGTCTAGTATCACTTATATTTAATCTTGGTGATCTGCAGATACTCAGGCCCACTATCTTTAGGGAGGTGCTGGGTGAGTGAAGGGGTTTTTAACTCTAGTGCCTAGCTTGAGCTAAAATTCTGACAAGAAGTTATTGTTTGGTATTTCTTTTCCTTCACTAACACATAAAATTTGCACTATTACCTTGTTTGCAGTAGCAGTTTAACATATTCCAAAAATACATCTTATATATGTATATTTATATATCTTCTCCTTTGCACAAATAACCCTCCAGTCTCCCCCTGGAGACGTATTCAGTAAGGAAAGTGATAAAGGGCCCTTTTTTTCTCAGCACCCTTGTTGCCAGCCTGCAGTACTTCTGTGAAGCTGATCTCCTATCAGCACCAGCTCTGGGACAGTCTCCTTTGAGAGGCTATCATTCCTAAATCATTTCCTTCACAGCAATGTGCCATTATGCTATACATAGAGAGTTAAATTTCTACACTGCCTCCTCAAAGCCAGTTGTTGGTCAAAAAAACCCCCAAATTACATAGGTTTCATGGCAGACAGCACATTTTATAACATGAAAAAAAAAAAAAAAAATTCTGTCCACAAGGGGAAAAACTGTAAAGGAGGGAACCCAGGAGATTATTTTGGGTGTGCAGGTATAAGGTACTTTTAAGAGAAAAAAAAAAGAAAGGAAAAAAAAAGGAATAGCTAGTATATAAACATGACTGAGGGAAAATAAATATTCAGACAGGTTTGGCTGCTTCATTATTTCCCCCGATGCTTTTCAGACATCTTCACTCTCAAGCACTTAAAACACACACCAAAAATATTTGTTACTCCCTTAAGCCATTTTTAGCCTACCTGTCTAGTGCTCAAATAGAATTCCTTGCAACTGCAAGCTGTATTATTGTGTTAATAATTTTCCCCCAGTCCCACTGAGGTACCAAGAGAAACTTGAAAGGAAAATCAAAAATTAAAAAGGCAAAAGGATCTTTTAATATATACTGTCAAACAGCTGTGAGGCCTTAATCTTAGAGCCTTTTTTTATCCTTCCATAACACCTACTCAAGATTTTTCTTTTCAGCAACAAAATATGCTAAACTCAAAGAATGGAATTTCGAGATGTGATTTTTTGAAAAACACGGTTATTTAAGCAAAAGTTCTCTTACTCACTTCTTGACAATGCCCAGAAATTGTACACAAATTTGATGAGGAAGTGACTTTAGCCTGTTACCACTTAACCCTATCCCCTACCACCATTTCCTTGCTGCAGGGCACTTTTGCCCAACATGCAAATTCAGAGTTGTTCCAACAGATGGCTGAAGACAAATTTTCACTTAAACATCACAGACCCAAGCTGGAAGGATTCTTGAGTGAGAAGCACATCACTGATGTTTGTAAAATCTATATTTTCTTCTACAAATACCAGCTGAAAGGCAAAGACCCATGTACCCTGAAACAGGGACTGAAAACTCTCAGTTTGCTGAACAGTTTAGAGGATGGGGACTCTGCACCCATTTTAAATCTGCTCTTCTCTGTACAAGCACATGCCCCTCAGCAGCTTGACGTTAAGCAGTGCAATCCAGGTAAAATGACAGAAAACAGAAGATATCCATGGCCTGATTTTGATTCAATTTTTCTCTTTTGTAGTTAAGAGGTGGCTAGAAATGTGTCTTGCATGATATTTCTACTAGCTCTTTTCATTAATATATCATTAACTCCAGTAAATACCAGTACTGTTCTTGTCTATACAGGGATAGTTAAAAAAGATAAACCAAATGAGCATCAAATAGGAGTAAGTAAGCCATGTTTAAGCAGTTTATGTAAAAACCATAATTAAAAAATAAATGTTTTCATTTGAAAAATAAACTGACTTCGAATTTCAAGTTATGACAATCTTTGTGAAATGTCAAAGAGTAGTGTGAAGGTGTCTCATTAAAACCTTAATACCACAGCTTTTTTTCAAGCTGAATTTACTGCAGTAGCCTCTGAAGACCAGAGAAAGGGAATATTCTCTTCACTACTACTTATCCAGCTAGTAAACTCAGTGATTAGATAATGAAAAACAGAGCAACTACATGAAAAAAATCCCAACTTATTTTCCCCTTCCATGACTAGGGCTAGAACTGGCATTAATGAATGATATCTACAATTTCTAAATCCTGGCAGACTCAGTCCCTCAGAAGGTTTTACATCAGTTCCTTCACTGGAGATAACATTTATTTTGTTAAATATTTTTTTTGTATGTGAAATGTATATTCGTAAACTTATTTACTTATACATTCAGTATATTTAACTAGAATATATAATGTTCCACTAGAATAGTGGAACATTAAATTCTTGAATCTACTTCAGATAATAATCTGAATATATATTTCTTTCTTTATTAATACCTTAAATAGTGTGTATGGGGAGTCACAAATTGTTTCTTTTATTATAAAGGCAAATTTTGTGGCAAATCAAAACTCAATGGCAGCTGCAACATTCAAAATACAAATGTGTTGGCTATCAACTGGCACAAACTAACTCTTCTTTCAGAAAGTGGTGGGAGGAAAAGCCTTTTAAAAGTCTATTACTTGAGACAATTTTTTTCCAGCTTCAGGCTTTAAATCAATAATAAAAATGACTAAATTTTTTCATGTCAATCCATCTACCATGATCTGCAGAGAGCTATTTAAGAAGAAAGAGAGAGACTAAGGAATATCTTCACTTGTGTTACTGTCAAACCTGGTAAGGCACGTATTGATCATGTCACATCAATATTTCTTAAAATTCATATTTTTTCTGCACTCAGTATTTCAATGGAGAAGATATATACATTATTATAAACACAGACAATTGGCTAGAATAAAGAAAAAACTTATTTATTTGAAATATCATTTTAAGGAGATGACACATGACTGAGCCTCCGTTGTAGTAAAAAGATAGCTGCACCAATTGCCACCAAGCAGAAGCACAATGAACTTATGATTACCCCTTATTTCTCTAATACAGACAGCAAGACAGAAAATAACATGAAAGAAAAAATATATTCTGTAAATCAGTTAAAAACCCAAAACCACCAGTATCATGTACCTTGTACTGTATAAAGTAAAACTTAATTTAAAAGCTCTAAAAACAAACTACCAAGGTGTCTTTAAAAATAATTTTCAGTGAGATCAAGAGCCTGAAATCCTTTCAGAAAGTACTTCAAGGCCTAGACTGAGATGTGCACTGCTACCTGCTTCAGTCTTTCCCTTCCATCCTTCCTCCATTTTTTAAAATCCCCTCATAGTGAAGAAACACTCGAGAATTTTATGGAATAACCATTGGACATTCCCACTCATGTGTTACTTAATTTGGAACTATGTACAAGTACAACATACCCTGCAAAAAACCTGCTAGCAACAATGAAGAACTGTGTTTGCCTACACTGGATGCTTACACTTGACCAAATTAACAAGAGGACCCATACCATCTTCCTTCCTGTGAAATAAATTGGACATAAAGAGTCTTCCCAGAAAGGACAAGCCACTCTGGTACTCTTAGGCACCTATGATAGGGCTGTTGTTGTGAAAGCACCTAACAAATAACTTCACCAACCTTAGTTAATGTGGAGATAGGGTTGATCCAGTCACTTCCTGGCAACATGAAGCCAATAAAAACCCAAGTAAAATCACTATTCAATCATCACAAAACCCCACTAATGTCACTGTCTGGGGTTTTTACCTCCACATATCCACCCAAGCTGGTTCTGTACCAGAAACTTCTTTATCCTTTCAAAATACGTTTGCCAGCAGCACAAAATTCAACCAGATCCAAAAGTTGTAGATCTGTTCTCTTCCCTCCCAAAAGAACAATGTGGAACATCATTAATAACAGGCCAGGCTGTCAGTAATACATGGATAGCACCTATTACAGTGCACTATTGAAAATAATTACGAATACAAAAAATAGCCATGTAGCAACACCTACAGCAATCAGGACTTAATCTTAAACTTGTGCATCCAATAAACCAAACATTTTAAGGCAGACACAGACCAATTCATTAAAAAAAAAAAAAAAAAAGGTAATGTATTCTGGTTTTACAAGAGCTGCTGCCTCTCTCTACAACTGAAAGGTGACAATAGAGTGAGATCTGTTTGGTCTGAAGTCTTAGAGGAGGGTTTTCTTTATTTTTAGCAGCAGTAACAACAGCAAGTGGATGAAGAACTGCATGTTTATATTATACCACGGAACAACCTTGCCACGTCTTTCAGCGAGTTGCCTAGTCTTTCTTCCATCCGGGGAATGTGAATACATCTTCCACCTTGCCATGTGAATTAGCTCACCTGTATAAACCTAACTCCACCTTAAATGCTTTATTTTCAAATAAAAATACATATTTCTAGGCCCTGAAATATAGATAGTAGGGCAAAAGTAGAATTTATCACATCAGAGTACCTAAATAGGTAGCTGGGATACAAGTTTGTAAATCTGACTAAATATATCAATGTATTTTGACATATCCATTGCTTAATGACAAGTTAAAGAACTAGTTCATAGCTTACATGGCCTACAACACCAAGTTTCAGTATCTACACATCTCCAAGAGTCTCAGAATCACAGACACAGATACAAAGAACCAGATCCAAGAAAGCTAGCACATTTGGAAAAGGTACACTCATCTGAAAAGCAGCAGACATGAAGAAAAAAAAAAAAAACACACAAAAATAAAAGAATCCTGAAGGTACTGTTAAAACAAAATAGCAATGACTAATCTGTGTGTGAAGCCTGGAAATTAAACTCCAGGGCAATGGATGAAAATTAAGGTATAGATGGAAGAACCCTTTCAGACCAGGGCAACAACTACCCTGACTCTTTGGCCACTGCAGACTAAGTGAGGGAGCAAAGCACAGTGCTGCAGTCAGATTACCCTGCCCAAAAATCTTTGCACAGCTACTCATCACCTCCAAACCATACTAGGACATGTGCTTGAAGGGGTTGGCAAGGAGAGTGTGTGCTGTACCCTCTGCTTTTTCACTTGAAACAAAGTCAAGTTCCATTTCAGAGAATTCTCAACTGATGTATAAAATCTGCTGCTAAGAGAGGGGACTCTGTCGATAATCAAATTAGACATGAATAGGGGGAGGGATATTTCCTTCTGCTATACCCAGATTTGCCAAATTTAGGTATATTTGTGACATTTGAGACAGTTAAAGCCATCCATCAGCATCTCTGTCACTAGCTTTAGGTTTGCAAAAATGGAAACAAGATGTTGCCTTGGAATGCAGCTTTGTAAAATTCTGCAAATTAAAAAACACCTCACTAAAAGTTTCCATATACAACTAGAAGCTACTGCTGTAACATGAAAAGCAAGATAGGTGCTATCACACAAACGGTCATTTAATAAAATGTTAATAGTAGGAACCTGAACTGACTCAGATTAACTTTCCTATTATTTACACAGAACATCATTAGGCTATCAAAACAGACCATACTCTAACCCAGAAAAACAAGCAGTGTGCTGGGGGGTGGAAGGAATCAGTATTCTGGTACGGTAATAAAGGTTTCTTTCTCCAATGATAATCAACTCTGCATAATTAAAATAGCTCAGACTGTTGAACTAATTTTCAGGCTGGAGGTTTCTTCTTGTAGCAACACTTACACACAAAGTTTCTACTGCGACTGAATTTAATCGTGAGCCTAATTACAATTTTAATGAATATCTTCAACACTGCATGTAAACTTGCACTTCACAGTCTTGCTATCAGAGCATTCTTAGAAGCTTTCTGCAGTTAATATAAAGGATTATCCTGAGATGCTCATGGTATGGCAGTATTTTTTTAAAAGACAGCTTAAACTATATTTGGCCAAATTGAAATAATGTTTAAATTAAGGTTGTAATAACTATCAGTTTTAATATGCATATTTCAGAATATTTTTACTATACATTTAATTAAAGATGATAAATTTTTGTCTTTCTAATCAAGTTCTAACTTCAAAATGATACAAACTGTATCTGTCAAGTTTCCCTTTTTGTAAATACTTTAGGTTTACTTGCAGATTTTCTCACCAGAGGGCAAAAAATGATACAGGAAATCCTCTGTTCACAGGAGAGAAGACAGATTTATTAGCCAATGCCTAAAAATTGCACCAACAAAATACCAGTTCTGTCTAATTTTTCTGATTTCTATGTAATTCTAGTGCAGTGAACTAAAAATTCTGTAGCAGCACCACATAAATAAGATGATTTTTAATTAAACATGAAGATTCACAATTCATCGTTGTTGAAGAGTTTCTTCTATATACATTTTATTTTATTTTACACTCCTGTTCCATTTGCAATGGCCAGTCTGAGGGACATTTTGCATTACTGCACCACAGGTTGCCAGTAAAATAGAAGCATCCCGGTCATCCAGCAGCTTGCAGATGACTTTTCTAGGTCCTAACAGGATGTGATAGATTCAAGATGACAGGAGATGAACATTTTGTAGCAGTACTGAAGTCATCAATACAGAAAAAGCATTTTGGTGTTCCAGGGTTAAATTTCTGTTAAGGTTTCTGCAACAAAGACTATTCAGATGTGCTAAAGGGTTCCATAGTGAAACCATTCCAACATTCCACCTATATATTTCAATTGAAGAAATGTCTTTCTTATTTGCTTTAGACTTTCAATCTAGTAGAAACATCTTCAATCACAGAGCACTATTCTCTGTTTTTATACAATAACAGTATAAAATCATTCCGTACATTTATAAAACCTGATGTTGAAACCAGTCAACTTTCTTGTCACTCTAGCCCTTGTGGGAGGCTGTCCACTGATTTACTGGTAAGGAACCTCCCTTCAGTGTTGTCTGTTCAGCATCTGTGCGGGAGGATTCCACCTTCAGAGCCCATCTCATTGTCCCCTGCTGTGATGCTGGCAACTTCTGCATTCCCAGTTCAACACAGACGGTTCTCTCTCCAGCTCCAGGAACCCCCTGTGCCAGAAACCACCACTTAGGCTTCCAACCAGCTGTGTCTCACATGTGGCCCTAGAAATAGGCTGTGGTGTTACAAAACAGATGGGGTGCTCTGTTCAGAGGGGTCTCATGAAAAATGCTGCTATTCCCAGCTGCAACTCTGACTGTGGATCTCAGCTCTTCCTACCATGCTCTGGCTATCAACAAAGTTGAGAGATCTGGTATTTAAGGTTAAGGAGGAAACCAGTTCAGTGCAAAAACACTTTTCATTTGTTTTGCTTTTCTTGCTTCAGTTCCAATGCCCATCTATAAACACCAGGTTTGTTTTTCTTTTCTTTTCCCATGACGTGCATTTAGTTTCATGAAGAAAATTAAAATAGAAAAAAAAGAGCTGCTTTTTAAAATTTAAAATTTTATTGAGTGGTGGAACTCTTTAATCTGTGCATTTCATGTATAAATTCAACCATGTTTCAGTAGAAATGTGACTTAGAATAAAAGAAGTTGTAATTTAATTTACTTTTCTCTGGAAAACATCACCTCAGTACTGGATCATTTCTGCTGTGCTGAAAGGATCAGTCAAGGCACAGCAAAGAGAAAGATTTTGGTTTTCTGTCAGTCATTTACTTCTAAACATGCTCTAGCAGATAAGTATCTCTAAGCTAAGAGATATAAAGGTAAATATAATTTGCTGTATTCTCAGTGTGGAGGCCATTTTTCTACTTGAATAAATACTAGTACAATAATACTGTCCAGAATTTGGGGAAAAAAAGAGCTCAAACCCTAGAAAACCAAAGCTTCTCAGGGATTTGCCAGTCTTTAACCATGCTTAAGCTTGTAACAGTCCAGAGGCAGTCAGTGAAGAGGTGATGAGGAATGAGAGGCACAGACCAGCAAGGGTAGTGTGTTGTACCTACAACCACACATGTGTGACACAGAAGCAGCTACAAGCAAAACTGGATGATGGAGGTCTGCAGGTGTGATTTCAGGGCTTGTCTAAACTGATCTAACTGCAAACCAATGCAGAAAGATGTAGCTGTATCCCTCTTGTTCCTCCCCAGGTATACATTGCCACCTCTTCCTTCTGCCTGTTTACACAGACAACCTCATATTTCAGTCCAGCTGGCCAGCAGGTCTGGCTGACTGCAGCTGTACACTGCAGTACAGCAGGATGACTGCAGGACTGCACAACCCAGCATCAGAGATAAGAGCAAAGACTTCTCTGAAGGTGGCAACCTCTGCTCAAAATGCTGGGAAAACCTGCACTATGCACAGAAACTTGGCTCTGGTTTCAGGTTAGCAACCGATGCAGTAATGACATTTTTGGTCTTTACATTATGCACACTGTGGAAGAATGAGGGAACTAAAAGCATGAAGAAAGCTGGAAATATCTACAAAAAGGAAAAATATAAGGAGGTTCACACAGCACTTCAGATGTACTTGCAAAGAATAGGAGCCAAAAAATGAGAAGATACATGGGAGGTGGTCTGATTTTTCACATAGCACTGGCTGACTTAGAGCAAAATGTTTAATAGTTTTCAGCTATTGTAGAGAAATGTAAGTATGAAGCAGTACCAGAAATTCAAGGAGCACTACATTCCTTGTAAAAATGAAACACATGAAGTATGTGCTTTTAATCAGGGCACAGAAGAATGTGAAATTACAGAGAGGGTTGCGATCAATCTAAGCCAATTTTGCAAGTCTAACTAGGACCAGATATTAGATAAGATTGTAACTGAGATCTGATCATTTTGGAAGAAAAACGGAGTGTTCACTGAAAAAAGCAGAATTAACCCTGAACTATGCAATTATAACTTACAGCACAACCATAGTTGTCCAATACACAATAAAGACATGGGGATTATGAAAGGTAAGCAATTCTCTGACACTGCAGTCACAATTAAGGGTGCACAACAGAAGAACACTAGCATAAGGTTATGGGTGAGTTTCAAAGTTTGCAGCCATTATGGCAATGTAAGCTGCCACACCAGAAAGAAGTAAGGAATTAAATTAAATAGATGAAATTGATTTTATCCCTTCAGAGTAGTTAGCAATATGGGCTGCTGACAAGGAACACCACCTCTGTCAGCTCACTGCTCCAATACAGGTGAAAAGTCTATAACTTGACTAGACCAAGCAGGACATTGCTTTCTTGTACATCAACCCAGCCCATGCACCAGGGAGTAGTTAGGAACAGGTAATGGAACATAAATGGGTGAAAAATGCAACTTACAGGAATGAATGTTCCCTCTGGGGAGGCAACTAAGCACTAAGCACATGGGTGAGAAAGAAAATGCAATATCAGTAGTGGAAAGGAATAATTGCTACCATGTTAAAAATTCATCCTACCTTCAGTATCATCAAGCAGATAGACTAAAATTATTAAAGAAGAATTTGAATCAGTCTTCTGTGGACGAAGTTCACCCCAAAAACCAAAACTCCATTGCCTGTAGAAATGCTGTTCTTACCTTATGCCAAAAGAGGAGCCTAGAAGACACATTGTTCTGGGCGTAAAGAGAGAAACAGAAAACAGAGTACACACACTGTGCCTCATTTTAAGAAGAGAAGAAATAAAAGAGATAGAGAAATAAAGACCATACTTTATTTACAGATAAGTTACACAGCAAGGAGCAGATCTATAAAATGCAGGCATTTTTGCACAAAAATAATAAAAAAGTACTGGTAGAAATGAAGGAATACAACGTAATTAAAATATTTTTCATGTATGATGTGAGAAGATGTTATAGTAAACAAGGTTTGGTAAAAAATCCTATCCATGTATAACAAAAAAAAAAAAAAAAAAAAAAGCCGTCCATTCTTTCATAGTCATGTGGGAATTCCAGCCAATATCAAGTTATATCTGACAACACAGTTGATCATATAAAATGCATCTTTTTTAGATTTTTTTTAACTGGGCACAAACAATAGAAAAGTATTTTTGGAAACTCTTGGCAATTTTTGGCAGCTCTACCAATTAAGACAAAAACAAAATTACAGAAATACAAATCTCACTTCAAAATTACAGAAATATAAATCCCTTATAACAAAAAAACCCCAAACCCAAACCAATCAACAAAACAAAAACAAAAACAAACAAACAGGAAAATCTTAAACTTAGCAAGGCAGTTAAGCAAATTAGGGTAAGGTGAATAATCCATAGGGAAAACTGTTTCATATATTACTCTTAAATGTTGGGATAAAAATTCTGACACATCCTTTTATTTCTTCCAAATCTCCTTGCTAGTTTTTTCTGGAAGGCATTAAGGAGTACATCTGATTCTGGCTCAGGTTTTTGGGATAGATCACTGGAGGTTTTCTAAATTGGTCGGCAGTAGATTTTGCCAGCATTCATCTCAAACTTCCCTAGCTTTCTCCAGGGTGCAGAGTAAGCTGGATCAGGTTTCATGTTTAAATTAATTTAGAATTGCTTGTTCCGAAAGTGAACTGGAGTTTGCAAGTTTTTCTGCTTTCCTTTGCTGGAGATGAAATATTACATTCTGCCATTACACTTTTTAGAGTCAGAGTCTCCAGCCTTTCAGCCTACCTACATGACCAGATCTTTCTTGCCTTCTACCACAATTCATTTGTGTTCCGTTCTAATTTTTTCTTAACCAAGTACAGTTCTATTCCTGTCAGATTTACCCAGCTCTGAGATCCCATCTGCTTGGCTATATATTCTTTAACAGATTCTGTTTGCTGAATGCTGACCTAGTTCAAAGTTACATTTGTTCATTGACTGTTCTGTACTCTACCTTCTCCCATGTTTATTTCACAGAAAACTGTATGGGTTTGCAGTTAGGTTTTTCACCTAGGGCATTTTTATAGATTAGAATCAGTACAAATTCAAGTAATGATCCCCAGGGACCCCATTTAATACGTTACCTAAATTGAAATAGCTTCACTTAGAATCACTTTTTATTCTATATGGGTAACCACTGTGCTATTCATCTAATTTCATATTACTGGATCTCTTAAGTCCTTGAAGCTCTGTGCTGTGAGCAGTCTTGTGACAATGCTTGCTGCTTAAATACACCCCATTATACCCCTGTGGTGTACATCTGAAATATATTGTGTGTACAAGTCTAACATTACACGTTGGTCCACCTAATGATTTTCCTTTTGCTTATGCCTGCTTTGTTTATTAGAAAAGCAAAAAATTTCTGCTCCTACGGTCATGATGTTGCTGTTTATACATGCAGGAAAAATGGTGTGATGAGACTGACTGCCATTTTTTGGCTCTTCCCTCTAACAAGTGGGTTTGGTTGTTCTAATTTTTATACCCAAAAGCATCATCATTTCAAAATACCTCACAGATAGATTTTAAAGTCCTCCTGAGCTGCATCTCCTTTTTAAAAGCTTTACCATTCCCCAGAAAACTGAGATGTTTTACTGGGCATTAACACAGAGCCCACTTTGAGGAAGCAGATCTTATACTATATAAAGGCTCCATAACACAATGAATCCAGTGCAAGCTCAAGTAGAGACAAGCTAATCTAGCAACAAGAATAAAATCTCCAAACTGCTGACTGAATGGGTGGAAGGGAATTTATGACAAGTCAAGCAGAGAAGCAGGTCTGATGCACCAGGTAAGTGTAGCTCCCATCTCCAAACCAAGCTTCCAGAGCCTGCTGCTTTTCTCTTTGAAGGGAAAACTACAAATCAACAGAAACAGCTCAGCCATTTTAATGTTCTTTTCCCATCTTCATCCAGTTCTTAGACTAAAAGAAGCATAGAATCCTTAATGTTGGAAAAACACCTCTAAGAGCAAGTCCAGCTGATAACCTAGCTCCACCTTGCTCACCACTAAACTGTCCCCAAGTGCCACATCCACACAGCTTTCAAACACCTCCAGGGACGCTGATTCCACCACTTTCCTGGGTAGCCTGTTTTAATGCCTGACCACCCTTCCTTCAGTGAAGAAATGTTTCCTAATATCCAATCTAAATGTCCCGTGCAACAACTTGAGGCCATTTCCTCTTATCCTATCACCTGCTAGAGAGAAGAGACCAAGCTCCAACTTGCTACAACCTCCTTTCAGGTATTGCATCTTTCTTTAATTTTGTTCTATCTCTATCTGATACACCACCCGATGCATACCACCCATCACCACTTAAAAATCCTTGTGTTTATAGCTGAGAAGCCAACTGGACTTAATCAAATAGATCAGCCTATCCTGCCCATTTCATTTCTTATCAAATAAAACCTGTACATTCTTCCATGCTACTGCCCATGCTTGGAGCAATGCCCTTAAGCATATGCAAAATTGTCTCATTATCTCGCTCTGAACCTTCTTTGCATCAAGTCTTGTGCTGAGGTGGGGTGGAGAGGACAACAAGAGCTAAAAGCAGTTCAATACAGGTTACCTCTGCAGAGCTACAGCAAAGGGCTGAGGTAACAAGTAAAGGATAATTTTGCTGCTCTTCAGAAAACTGAAGGATTTTTTTTAGGGGAATCCATGAAATAATTTTACATTAAGTTTAGCTATAAAGCCATGACCCTGGAAAAACGACTTAGCTCTAAAGCAAATGTTTTTCGTATTCAGTTTCACTTTACTGGTATAAAATATTTAAGAAAACATAATTCTACTTAAAATAATTCTATAAAAAAGTCATCACATTTTTGTCTTTTATATGTATCACAGTCAGACATTTCAAAATTATTTCACCCAGCACAAGGCTTCCACGTCCCTTATGTTGTAAGTGATCAGTACTTGTGAAAGCCTACAGAATTTACACTGAAAGGCAAGACAGTGAAATAAGTAAACCTTCTTACTGCATTAAAACCTTTCTTCCTCTTATCTGAGTGTTTGTACTGCCACCAGCTACTGCAGTTTGTGAATGTTTCCACAAAAAAAAATGATCAGTGCTAATGAAATCTCTACTAAACCTTGTGGAATTTCCAGCCCTTCTGTCTGTTGAGGCTGTGAAAATATTCTGCACTTAATGATATTTTAGAGAATTCTAATTATTAAAAAATGTGAGTGCTTGGTGTTGCAAGTGACATTGTAGTTTTGATGGAAGGACTTTATCGGACACAGATATTTTAAAACCTTTCTTAAAGGTCTATTTCAATTCACCGAATGTCTTCTTAAAGTTCATTTTACACTCAAGACCTTTTGTCCCCAGACTTTGTATCTGCTTCTGCATCAGGTTTGTGATGAAGGAAAGAGAAAGAAAGAGAAAGAGAAAGAGAAAGAGAAAGAGAAAGAGAAAGAGAAAGAGAAAGAGAAAGAGAAAGAG